>JANAVB010042779.1:0-41705 GCA_029216955.1 Iris pallida | reverse complement strand
ATATATATATATATATATATAGATTATATATATGTATATATATATATATTATATAGCTAATATATATATATATATATATATATATAATATATATATATATATATATGTATAGATTATATGTATCTATATAAATACATATATGGCACATGGGTATACATATATAGCCTATAGTATATATATATATATATATATATATATATATATATATATATATATAGTGTAATGTTTATATGAGAGTAGTATATATATGGTAGAGATAGATATCAATGTGATATTAGCCTATGGTATTCATTTATGAGCCTATGGCTATGAGGTTAGGCTTGACCCTTGTTTGACTAAAGTCGACCAAAGTCAACTATAGGTCAAACCTTGACCTAATTGACCTAGAATGACTTGGATGAACATAGAAGGACTATTTGACTAAAGTTTGACTAAACCCTAACTAGATGATTAGGTAACCACATGGGTTATATGGATAGCCCTATGTAGATTAAGATAGTATGGGGTTAAGTGGTATACTTAGGAGTTGTGTCATGACTGGTGTTAGTCTTAGAGGTTGACTAGAAGTTGACCATTAGTCAAGATTGACCTAATTACCTTGTTGACTAGTCTTTGTTTGACCAAAACCTTAGTTTGTCTAAGTTTGACCTAGACTTGACCCAGATTGATCATGTTGACTAGTATTTGACTAGTTTGATTAGAATGTTGACCAAGAGTTGACTTTAACCTAGATTTGACTAACCTTATTTTATTTGGCCTTGTTTGACTTTATTTGACTTAGTTTGATTTTTTGACCTAGTATGACTTCCTGTGACCTAGTTTGACAATTAGAATTGACCAAGAGTTGACTTTTGACCAGATTGACCTAGAATCATGTAGTATGCATTGTATACTTTATTTTTACCATTGTGGATACATTGTGACTTGTATTGCTCTGATTAGGAGCCATACACCTCCCTCAGACAGTATATCCTCTTCAGATATTCAGTTATCAGACGAGTACATTCTCTGACCGTTTCATATTTGCCAGGATTTTATTCTTGCTCTAGATTACTTTACTTGATGCTGACACGATTGTTATCACGGATTGGTACTATATGAATCTTTTCATGAGATGTTATCCCCCTCGGGAGCATCAGATACAGCATGTTTGTGCTTTTTACGAATCATCATGTATCTCTATGCTTTCATAGATTCACGAATCGCTTGTGACTCATGTACTCTCATGTTCACAGAGCCTCTCATGAATCTCCCATTTATGGGCTTATCATGAATCTTAACATAACCTGAATGGATCCTTGTGTATTGATTGGGGAAACGGGGGAGTAGAAGTGGACATGTGAATAATTCCAAGTAGTGTAATCATGTGCAAACTCAGTAGTATAATCATGTATAAATTCTAGCCATTTGCATGCCTATCTTGTACTCTATATCACTAGACACTTACAGTTCTCTATACAGTAGATATTTTTTACAGTTATCTCTTTTACTACATGTATCTTTCCTTCAGCAGTTCCTGTATTTTACTCTATTGCATGCTTTATATTTCCTATCATACTATGCACTGCGTGAGATGTATTGTGCTCGTTCCTGTCCTGCCTGGACCTGTTAAAATATTACAGAGGATAGGCCCTAGTGTCTACCTATTATGGAGCAGGACTAGATGACACTTATGTTGTGGACCCTCAGCAGGATCCACCAGCTGAGGATGTTGCCCCAGTAGTCTAGGCTAGTTTAGCTAGACAGTCTTTTCTGTATTATCATTTTGTCTCACATTCTGAATTGTATTTTGAGATGTTGAGATATATAGACTTTAGACTTATTATATTATGAGTTGACATTCTGGATGTTATGTATCCTAGACACTTAGACTTATTTCATCTATTCTACTATTCTCTTGGAGTTACTGTCTATCTATCTATCTTTCATTCTTCTATCCTAGATGTATTGAGATATATTTGTTATGTCACCTCCATTCGAGAGTATATACTGTACATGTACTTTTATATTGTTAGATGTTTGACCTAGGACAGCGTTCTCTACCGTCAACACTGGCGTAGGCTGGACGTACCCACTTCTGTGCCCTTACTTTAGGGTGCAGGTCATGACAGCGACTCTGTCCGTCAACGTGGTTTCAGTTGACCAAATTGTGGATGATGTCCAATCGATCGAGCTTGAGCAATGGGCTCAAAAGATGGATACTAGGTGGGAGCTTTGCTTCGAACAACGTGAACCACCTACCGAAGACGAAGTCATCCAAGTCAATTTAGGAGATGAATTTTCTTTTAAACCAATCTTCATCAGTAAAAGTCTATCTGGCGATGAACGCCAATCTCTTATACAGCTTATAAGAGAATACATCAACGTCTTTACATGGCTATAAAGACATGCCAGGCCTGGACCCTAAAGTCGTCATGCACCGCCTGAATATTTCGTCTAAAGCTAAGCCAGTGAAGCAGCAACAACGACGATTCCGACAAAATGTCATGGAGGCCATCGAGAATGAAGTCAAGAAGCTCATTGCCAGTAGATTCATTCGCGAAGAACAACACCGTGACTGGGTTGCCAACATCGTTCCAGTTATGAAAAAACGGTAAAGTTCGAGTCTGTATCGATTACCGTGATTTGAACTCTGCATGCCCGAAAGATGTGTTCCCTCTATCGATCACTGACATAATGATCGACAATACTTGCGACTTCGAACGAATGTCCTTCATGGATGGGTTCTCAGGCTACAACCAGATCAAGTTGTTCCCCGACGACGAAAGCACACATCTTTTTGAACACCGTTGGGGGTATACTGCTATACGGTGGTGCCCTTCAGATTGAAGAATGCTGGGGCGACATACCAGCGAGCTATGAACACAATTTTTTGATCATTTGCACAAAACTGTGGAGTGCTACATAGACGATATCGCAGTTAAAAGTCGTCTCAAGGGCAACCACCTCCAAGTCTTGAGAACGTGCTCGAACTAATGCGTGCACACCAACTCAAGATGAATCCAACTAAGTACTTTCTAGGAGTCTCCAGCAGCAAGTTCTTTGGTTTTGTCATCACTTCAAAGGATATACATCTTGACCCGGAGAAAGTGAAGGCTATCCTCGATATGCATCCTCCAAGAAACCTCAAAGAGCTACGCGGACTATAAGGAAGGCTAGCCTACATCATACGATTCATTTGAACCTTTCTGGAAGGTGTCAACCATTCACTCAGCTCATGAAGAAAGGCGTATCTTTTGTCTGGACTGAACAATGTCAACGCGCATTCGACGACATCAAGAAGTATCTTACAAGCCCCCCATTATTGGTAGCTCCAATAATGGGGAATCCTTTCTTACTATATTTTCGTGCTATGGACCATTCTCTTAGCGCTCTATTAGCTCAGAAGAATAAAGGCGGCCTTGAACAGGCAATCTACTACCTCATCCGCACAATGGTGGGTGCCGAGCACAGATACACACCTGTGAAAAAGGAATGCCTTGCACTGGTATTTTCTATCCAGAAGACACGCCACTATGTTCTGGGCAGACTATCCACATCATATCTAAAGTCAATCCTCTCAGAATACTCATGACTAAACCGGGTTCTCTCAATTCCCGTTTAGCTACATGGGTAATGTTGTTGACTCCATACGATATGCTCTTCGTTTCTTAGAAGGCAGTAAAAGGCCAAGCATTAGCTGATTTCCTAGCAGCCCATCCAGTGCCAGAATCTTTCAAACTACACGGCAAAATCCCCGATGAAGTAGTGGAGTCTAACAACTGCAACTGAAGAAATTCCCATTTGGTGAAT
Source organism: Iris pallida (assembly GCA_029216955.1). NCBI lineage: Eukaryota > Viridiplantae > Streptophyta > Magnoliopsida > Asparagales > Iridaceae > Iris > Iris pallida. The sequence continues at coordinate 37,913 of JANAVB010042779.1, read as the reverse complement.
GTTCTTTGACGGTGCATCAAGAACAGGACCTAAAGGAAATATTGTGGCCGGAGTAGGCATCATGCTCGTGTCACCTGTCACGACCCGCACCCGCTTTTTGGATACAAGATGTATCCAAGTCCAGCCTATGCCGCAGTGTCGGCGGTAGAACGTTGTCTAGTACATAAATAAGTCACAGAATCTAACAAGGCAGTCTAGATCTCATCCACAAAAATATGACACAGTCAACTGAATATAGAAAAAATAAACTGAAATATCAAACTCATCATGAATCCATGTCTCATCCGGTGGACACAAATCCACTACCAATAGACGGAATAAAGTAAGACAGGAATGATACAACTGAAATAAACTATGCTAATCATCTATGCCGCAATACCATGATCTGAATGCTGGCTCAACACTGCTCGTCTCCACCTGGATCAAGTGCGGCTAACCTGAAGATATTATCAGTCCTCAGAGGACTAGCATGATACATAATATACAAGCCTTTCTAACAGTTTAACATACATGAAAGAAATCCAGGATAAAAGCAAGAAAACTAGACAATTGCGATTCAGGAATGTATGAACTAATATGTATAAATGAACTACTGGAAAACAAGTAAACAAGAAAATCAATGTAATACCAACCTCGCCCCGAATGTGGACTCGCATGTCAGTTTCAAGACAAGTCACCCTCGCCCGTGTGTGGACTCGCAGGTAAAAGAACAACCCTCGCCCCATGTGGGACTCGCGGGTTGTAAACAAACAAAATAAAAAAAAGCAGTCCAATCTATAACGTGATCATCCTATGATACAACTCAACCAGTACAAGTAAAAAAGCAGGTCCAATAAAGCTACAAGGCTAACTGTGAGCAATGGTAAAGCACATGTCAGCAGTCAACTGAATAATGAAAGCAGAGAAGCATGTAAATAAAACTGTAACGTAAGGCAAGGTATACTTGCCTGTGGTCCTGCGCTGTTATATGAATCGAGAACTGAGTCAAAGTCCAAGTAACCTGTTTGTAGCATATACCTACTGTCAACATAAATCAAAAGTAATACTAGTCTATCTGTTCATTTGTTAGTTATCTAGGTTGACTATTATGAGAGTCTGTGTTTTTGGCTAGTCATGGTCGTCAAGGTTCTGGGTTGGGACTACCTTTGTGTTCCTTTAACTAGTTGGTTGGCTTTACTCACTACACCCATTTGGTTTGCCACATATATTCATGCTCCTATTTATACATACATTCCTATACCCTCTTAGTGCTAGTAGCCTAGTGATATATCCTAGCAACTTGTATATAATAGATACTAATTCTCCTCTATACTAGGACCTGGGTACACAGGAACCATTGTGTACCCACTACTAGCTCCTGGTACATTCAAACCCCCAACCCAAAATTCATCCACTAAACCTTGACACACAACTAGATACCCCCAATGTTCATAACTGAAGCACAAATATTACGAGAGATAAACTTGCTACACCTGTTAACAATATATAGATGCAGTTTGCTACTGTGCAGACCTTCCTGAGGCTAATACCTCTCCCTATACTACACATATGCACAGTACTCAACTTTACTAGTTTTCCTTAGTACTAGGTCCCTGTTTTGGTCCTATAGGCACTCACATCAGCCTCTGTTCACTATTCAAGAAAAGCTAATGTCCAGGCTATCTGCAATAAATAATTACACCAGGCATATATAGATTACAACAAGTTTACAACAGAACCTCTTACCTATTAGGATTATGCAGGTTTCCAACAACCACCCCCTTATTCCTATGGACATGGGAGTACCCCATGATCCTGTATGTAAATATATACCCTACTCGAACCAGCACACCATATCTCATATCTGAACACAAAGAGACTGGACATCTGTAATATATAATGAAAGGTTGTACTGGACCATTCTAAAAAATATAAAATTGGACTAAACTAATAGGTGTCAAAGATATAGGACTAAACTCGAATTGGCTATGCCCAAGTAGACTGAATGGAATAGAATAGAGGACTGATTCATATTACCCATTGGGTCTGCCAGGTGAAGGTAGAGGCAACATGTAAACGGCTACTGTCATACAACTGATATATAATCAGTCCTTTGGTCAATCCATGTTTCCTGGTACTCCCTATATTGATATTAGTACACCCTGACCTAGTACTCCTCATATTGACCTCCTGGCCAGTGTCTATTCCTTACTGTTACTCCTGCACATACGTTATCAATACACAACCCTGACATGGATTTTTCTACATTGTCCCCTGGTACAACCTAGGTACCAACACCCTGTGCCACTGGTACTTGTTAGGAGTCTATTTCTTCAGTGTCTATCCTCCATTAATCTATCCCCATTGTAATTTACCCCCCTCTGTTCTGTAGGTGACCCTTACCTACCCTGGCTCTGGCACAGGACACGGGTCCTCTATACAGGTACACATGTAAGAGGTGATGATGCTGCCCTATTACTTATTTGACAACCCCTTATTCCTTGTTAGTCCCAGGAACTCAGGGTTTACTTCCCATCTTAGTGTACATGGACAATGCATCAAGGTCAAACATACTCTGATACGTAATATCAGATTTGATATTAAGTATCCCTATGACATTTGGTCATCGAATTCAGGCACACCCTTCCTAGGTGTCTCCTACTAAGCTTTATGTCAAACACCTATGAGTCGATCCATAATGGGTGATAAATATCAGAAATAACAAGTATAAAAGTATAGGTGTTTGCCCTTTGGATCTTGCGAGCGATGCCTCGACTGCTCCTTCCATCTGTTCTTGTCCTTCTTGTGATGGAAAGGGAAATGTGCTAGGTTTCTGTGGGGGGTTGGGTTGGCTACCAATCCCTCGAGATGTATATATACTAAGTTGATCAAATCAGGAGAGATAGAGATGAATTCGATTTGTTCCTATCTAAGGTTTTGGTGAAGATAAATCTGAATTCGTAACGAATTCAAACACAGAGAAGTGTGGTTTCCAGAGGGATTTGGCCGTTAGGATTTAAAAAGAAAGTTAGTAATTAGCCCCCTCCTAAAATCTTGTTTTAAAAATACCCTTTAAAAGTCAAGTTTTTATTATATTAATACATAATCTTTATATTAAATCACTAATTTATAGTATATATTAGTTTAGAAAAATATCTATGAAAACACAAGATTATTTCTCATGAAAATACTGAGAATAAAATAACAATAATCAGAACGGGGGCTTACATCACCCGATCATCTGGTTATACATCGTGCATATTCTCTCGTGGAACCATGCACCAACAACGTCGCCAAATATAATGCCCTATTAATCGGCCGGCAACTGGCAAAACAACTGGGAGTTGACTATCTAGAAGCTTACGACGATTCCAAGCTAATAGTTAGTTAGGTCCGAGGGGATTATGAAGTTCGTCATGAAGATCTCATCCCCTATCACAGAGCAACAATCGAGTTGGCGTCTACTTTCACTGGATTCTTCATCGAGCACGTACCTCGACTACAGAATATAGAAGCAGATGCTCTAGCCGATCTCGCTGCTTCCTTGACTGTCCCTACTAATACTCAGCAGTCGATCACAGTGTCTGGTCGAGAACTATTCTGTCTGAAAAATGCCTTGCATATTCATCACAGTTACACAACGGAAACAAATGCCGATGTTAAAGACTGGAGATTTTCTTTCATAGACTACGCCGTCTATAGAATTCTCTCCGAGGACCCGAAGGAAGCAGTGTCTATCCAAAGGCGATCCCTCAGGTTTTACTACGACACAACTACCAGATGCTGTACCGGCACTCTTACGATGGGCTACTGTTACAATGTTTATCAGACACAGAAGCCAAATATGCACTCCGGGAGGCTCACGATGGAGTTTGTGGTGCACATCAACTAGGCCCCAAATTACATGATCGCTTCAAACGAATGGGTTATTATTGGCCCACGATGATAGCAGATACTGTTGAATATACAAAAAAGTGTAGAGCCTGTCAGTTCCACGTCGATTTCATTCATCAACCTTCGGAGTTTCTACACCCGACGGCAGCATCTTGGCCTTTTGAAGCCTGGGGTATGGACGTCATAGGACCAATCAGCCCGCCATCTTCCAAAGGACATCGATTCATCCTAGCCATAACTGATTACTTCTCCAAATGGGCGGAAGCTATACCGCTCACCGAAGTGAAGGCATCGAACGTGATCAGTTTAATCAAACATCACGTTATCTACCGCTTCGGCCTACCCCGCAGGATCATCCATGATAATGGTCCACAATTTGCAAGCCATGCATTCTACCGGTTCTAGGATAGGAATCGAATCCAGAATGTTGCCTCTACTGCCTACAATCCAGCGGCTAACGGGCTAGCAGAAGCCTTCAATAAAACCATCATTAAACTTCTCAAGAAGTTCGTGTCTTCAAACAAGCACGATTGGATTGAGAAGCGCGACGAGTGTCTATGGGCCTATCGTACAACGGTCCGAACTCCAACTGGCAGTACGCCATTCTCTCTGGTTTATGGGAGCAAAGCAGTTCTTTCCCTAAAAATCCAGATTCCTTCCCTTCGAGTAGCCTAAGCCAGCGAGTTGACTACCGAAGAAAGCTACCGTCTGTACAGAAGCTTGAAGCACTAGACGAAAAATGCTTATTACTCAGCAGCGTATTGAGCTATACCAAGCACGTCTTTCCAGAGCCTTCAATAAAAAGGTGAAGGAAAGAATCTTCCAAGTCGGTGATCTAGTCTTAGCGGTGAGAAGACCAATGGTCATGACGCACAAAACAAAAGGGAAATTTCAGCCTAAATAGGAAGGTCCTTTCATTATATAATCAATGTATTCTAACGTGCGTACCGACTAACCAATGATGGTGATTTGCTCATGATGCCTATCAACGATAGTTCCTGAAGAAAACTATGTGTAATCTTTTTTATAATGTTCACATATGTTCAGTCATGTAAATGTACAGTGCGATGTTTATGTGATTCGAAAAAATTATCTAACTATTATCCATATTTCAAGAGTCTTGAATACGCCTTGGATAATAGGTCCACTAAAAATATTTTCCTGGTGGAGTCATTCTCGCTTTTGACTCTGTCCAAACTCGGTTTGACGAAAACAAGTCACGTCCCTATTACCTCTGAATTATTTTTCGATAATTATTTCCCCAGTGGAATGATTAAAAATATTTTGCCATGTCCATATAACCTCTGAGCAAAGCATTCATCAAGGATAATCACGTCCATATTACCTCTGAATTATCCACTCCCACCTAATGTTACATATCTTTCCATGTCCATATTACCTCTGGTCAGATGTAGAACATCCTCTGCTATTACGTCCATATTACATCTACTAGCAACTTCGTTCAACTTATTATCTATATTCAAAAAAAACTTGAACACGAAACGGATAATAGGTCCACATCAAATTCCCAGCGGAATACCCACCAGAAATATCATTACTACGTCCATATTACCTCTGATACCGATAGTCTCTTGACTTAACACCTTTATCCAACCTATGATAAATGACATGGTGTTAAGAGCACAAAACCTATCACGTCCATATTACCTCTATTAGGTTTTGTCTCAAAATCTATTCCACCAAAAACTACTCCTGATTATCGTGTGTCATCCATATTACCTCTGATACCAATAGTCTTCTGAGTTGACACTTGTACTCAAATCGGGATAAAAGACACGGTGTTAAGACCACAAAACCTATCACGTCCATATTACCTCTGTTGGGTTTTGTTTCAAATCTATTACCCATACCGCCACTGCGCAGAAGGGTAATAGGTCCACAAAAAATATTATTCAAATCTATTTGCTCGTTTTCAGATGCACAAAAGGGCAATAGGTCCACAAAAAAGTCCCCCAGTGGGATGCCCTTTATCAAACACAAATGTTGTATTAGGCCCTCTAGTACAAGCACTACAGATACCACAAATAAAGAATGGAGTGAATTATTCTGTTTATTCAAAATCAGTTACATTCATAGGAGTACATCTCCAATAAAGGATTATACTGATTTTGTTTCATATTCCCGAAACAACAATTACATGACAATTCATGGATCCCTACAATCGAGGATCATAGTTGTGTTGAGGCATATACCATTCTTCAGCCATTTCGCATACGAAAGGTCTATTTGATTAAGGTCTTCAGCGAGGGCAGGAGGGTCAGAACTCCCAGTGCTACTACCCTCAGACTTGGGCTCCTCCTTTACAGCAGTTCAATCTTGGAAGTAATTCCCTTCCTGATGGGCGCCAGCTCTTCTTTTATCTTAATTTTTGATATCACCTCCTCCTTAACGAATGATGACTCTTGTTTGATAAAAGAAGGTAGCATCTCCTCCTTCACAATGGTCTTAGCCTTCGGCATGGATGCTGTAAGAATCAAAGATAGAAGAGAAAGTCAAACTCAGAAACTGCAGGAAAATAAGTGCTGAAGGACTCTTATGCGCCTAAAGGGCTATGCCCAAAGGACTATGCACCCAAAGGGATATGCGTCCAAAACAAACATGTGGGCGCATAACGTACAACATAACGTGGGCACATAACATAAAAATATCATGGGCGCATAACATGGCAACATGTGGGCGCATAGCACACCACAGTGTTGGCGCATGACTTCTGTGGGCGCATAAGAATGGTCACAGAAGTATGTTGCCTTAGGCGCATGCGCCCAGGCACAAAAAATATGAGCATCGCAAATTAATGCTCAAGACTTTGTTTTTTGAGGCGTGACCCACCTAGAATCGGGTCCTGGACTGGTGAGGACGCTGCCACAGGAGAAGCCACTCGGTACAGCCTCCTTGCCCTTCGCAGATCTCTTAGACCATGGGAGACATGGTTCGTAAAGAAATAGAAGAAGAGTCTTTTAAAAGTTCTAAGAGAAATGAGAATAATAACTTTCTCTCTCTTTCAAAGACTATTTATAGGCATAGGCCATATTCCTATGCGCCCACTATTCCTATGCACCTATGCGCCCATTGCATACTATGCACCCATTGCGTACTATGCACCCACCATGGCCTATGCATCTACGTGCAGACTCAGCCTCTGCACACTATGCGACTGCCATTTGCTGACATGGATAACGTATTAAGGATGGACCTCTTCAAATTCACCCCGATGAATCTGTCAGTTCAAATTTTTGAAGAAGATCTCAACAGCCATTTCTTTGATAGGCTGGCCAAACTCTATGCGCCCAAAAAGAGCCGTACTATGCGCCCACTGTATCACGAGAAGACTGTCCATGCTTCTTCAAAGTATTTCAAGCTCGTTCAAGTATCGAAAACTTTGAAGGGGGTCTTGTAGAAGCATGAAAATTTCAACAATAAAGCCTTATGCCCCAAGCCAATACGGACATATGTGCCCAAGTGAACTCATATGCGACCAAGTCACTATGTGAAGCTCTATGTACCCAAGTTACCCTGTGAAGCTCTATGCGCCCAAGTCATCCTGTGAAGCTCTATGCGCCCAAGACAAGCTCCCCCAGAAAGAGGGTACTAGTCCTGTTTCAGGCTATGCGCCCAGCCAGAATAGCCCCTGACTTGGTCAAAGCCAGGATCAAAATGTGCACCGAAGCGTACGGCCACGTTAGTCTCTACGAGCATTCGTGCACCGAAGCATGCGGCCACGTCAGCATCACGATCAACCCAAGACCACGCAGCTTGCATGCGCCTACATCTTATGTGCCCAAAGCAAGACCATGCGCCCACATGAAAACCAGTGTATTTTCTCATGTGGACGCATAATATCATTCCAGCTCAAGAACGACTATAAAAAGGGAAGGTTCATCCCTCTTCAAAATGCAGAACGAAGAGCATTTTCAAGAGCCAAATTGCTGCACTTCTTGCCAGTGAGCCGAGAGTTAGCAATTTTCTTAGGTTTTCTCCCACTTTTGTAATCGGAGTGTCAACGGAGTAAAGGAGCAACTGCCGTCGATCTCTATCGTCCCATTCTACAGAGTTCTTTTTTGTACTCGGGGATCCTCAGCATAGGATCTCTCAGGAGTACTCGATTTGTGGTGCCTTGTGCCATTAAAGAAAAGACAACATTTTTTCTTCTTTGTGTGTGTCCACAGTCATAGTTTAATTTACTTGATGCTGACACGACATTATCTCGGATTAGTACTATATGGATCTTTACATGAGATGTTATCCCCCTCGGTGCATTGAATACATCGTGTCATGTGCTTTTCATGAACATCATATATTTTGTGACACTTATTATTCATGTATACTCATGTGCTCTCATATACTCTCATAATCTCATGAGCTTCATATATAAACTATCATGTACAATAACATAACCTGTCTAGATCCTTGTATATTGATTGGGGCATGGGGGAGTAGAAATAGTCATGTGAACAATTCTAAAGTAGTGTAATCATATACAAACTCTTTAGTGTAATCATGTACAAATCAAGCCGTTCATATGTCTATCTTGTATTCTAAATCACATAGTCACTTACAGTTCTCTATTATCATATGTAGATAGTTTTGTTATCAGTTTCTCTCTTTTTTTCATGCTTATTTCTACAGTGTTTCATGTATCTTAACCTATCACATGCTTTATATTTTATGTCAAGAAATAACTACGTGAGATGTATTGTGCTCGTTTCCGTCCTGATTAGACTGTTGAAAATATTACAGGTGATGAGGAAGTTCTGCCCTACATATTATGGCACAGGCTTAAATGACACCGGAGACTTGGACCCTCAGGAGGATCCTACAGTCGCTGAGGACTTGCCTATTGTCTAGATTAGAGTTCTAGACTAGTTTCCTGTTTAGTTGTCTTATTTGTATTTTCAGTTATTAGATAATTGTGATGTTGTACACTCAGTTGTTACTCTCATTTGTGACTCTTGTTGGAGATTACTCTTTTTATCTTATCCATCCATTATTTTTTTATTTTACCTTAGATGCTATGATTGAGTTGTACCTTTATATTGTTCTCCTTTTGGAGTGTATATCATTATACATGTATGTTATTGATAGATGCTGTGACCTAGGACAGTGTTCTACCGTCGACACTATGGCGTAGGCTGGACATACCCATTTCTCGTGCCCTTACACTGCTTGCGGGTCATGACACATTTTTAGTGGTGGCCTATGTAGGTTAAGTCGCAACTAGTACGATTTTGTAGCGGTACTCGAACTAGAGTATCACTACAGCCCGCAGTAGGATATAGATATAAGTTGAGGTACTCAATCACATTAGGAAAACTCTTATCTAATTCTTGTTGCTAATTGCCTTCTTTTGAAATGAATTGTCCCCCTTTGATTATATCGCATTCTTCTCAGTAATTGATTCTTTGTTTGATCTGTCTTCAGGATGGTGGAGATACGATCGCAGCGCTATGGCCTAAGGGATACTGCTGAGAGGTCTGCCACATCTCGTCCGACTCAGCAGGATCCTGGGACCACAGTATCTCTTGTTCCAGCTCAGGTGGGATCGTCTGCAGCTTTTTGGGGTGCTCCTCCACTGGTTCCGAGGACTACCCTGGGGTTCAGGGGATGCCACCACTACCACCTCAGGGGACAGTTGATATAGGGCATATAAAACCCCTAAATTTTCTATTTTTTTAAAAAAATTTGGTAATATTTTTTAGTATTGTACGTTGCACACAGAAATTCGTTTTTCGAATTTGCTCGACGTGCGATTATGTACGAGTGTACATATTTTTAGAAAAATATTTTTTATTTTTATAGTTTCAAAAAATATATAATAGTTATTTTAGCTATCATACCAAAGCTTCCAAGTTATTATTATTTTTTTATTTATAAAAAGTCCTCCATTTATAACAGTTATTAATAACAAATAAAAATTCTTCGTGCATACATTTCATAAATATTTTATTAGTTTATTTTAAAAAATAATATAATTTTTGAAATTATTATTATATGTATTTTTAGAAAATATATTTTAAAATTTTTGTGGCAATTTAAATCTTTGGTTGGATTTTTATGGATTTGATTTAAATAGCTTAAATTTAGAGATATAATTTATACTTAATTTAAGTTTAGATTACCTAGATTTAAATTGGAATTTAATTTGGATTTAGATTGATTGTATTGATTTGAATTTAAAGATTGAATTATCTAAATTGGGTTTAAATAAATCCTAATCATTATCCAACTGGAAATTCCCACCTCCTATAAAAGGAGAGGTACTCATCCATAGAATCCAACTCCATAATTTTCTCCAACACAAATGTGCGTGTACCGTGTTAGTGTCCATAACTTATTCCATTGTTACATATACAATTTATCTCCTTCCCCATGTTGGACACACCCCGACATTGTCGAATCCCTAAACCCTAATTTTTGATCCCTAATTCTCTAACCCTAACTCTAGCTCTAAATTTTCATTGACCCCTGTCCTGCCACCAAGTTCACCACCACCATCTCGATAATCGTGTCCAACACAAGGACAACAACCTAAATCTCTAAACCTAACCGTCTCCGTCTCACCAACATCAACCGCCAACCCAACCCCGTCGGCATCACCGTCGACTCGTCGCCATCCCCTACCAGTGGCTGACCGCCTCTCGACCGGCCCGTCCCCCGGCCATCTACCGTCGTTTCGACCAACAACCCCCCACCAGTCGCTGCCACCCAAAACCCATAGACCAGCACCACTACTGCCTTAGCCGAACACAACCACCGCCACCAAACCCGCGGCCAACAACCACCAGAAAACCCAAAAATAAACGGCGACCGCCCAATTACTCACCTTCGGTCGCTGACGCCGCACGTCGTCGGAGCGGTGAGCTCCGCCGGGCCACCGAAACTCCCTTCGTGCTTCCCGACTTCCTTCCTCCGCTCTGCCCTAGCCTCCGACCACCTCCGAGCGTCGAGCCTCGAGCGCCCTGCTCCGCAGCCAGCGGTTTCCTCCGCCGCCGGCAGTACCCTTCGCCCGAACCCCTCCGCCACGATCCCGCCGCACAGCCGCCTCCTCTGTCGAAGTCCGGCCAGCCTCGTGCTTCCGCAGCTAAGAAACCGCCCCCGCGCCCTTTCTTCTTCTTCGGTCGCTGCACCACCAGAGTTGGCCGGCGACGAACCCCGCTCCCTTGTGCAGATCCTCCACCTCCTCCGCCTAGCTCTCCGCCTGCCGTTCACCGTTCTCCGCCGCCGGATCTATCACTTCCTTCCGCCTCCCGTTCCTCTCCCGACCTCCTCCGGCGTAAACCGCCGCTCCGCCGCCGGTGAGAGCCGTTCCCGGCCCTCTCAGCTCCTCAACCTTCCTCTCTTCCCCCTCTCCCTGACTCTCTCTCTCTCTCCCGATCGTCCCTTTTCCTTCTCTCTCATCTCTCTCTCTCTGTCACTGTGGCAAATGGAAAAAGAAATGGGACTGGATAGTTAATTTGGGGTTATTATTATTATTATTATCATATGATTACTATTATTATTATTATTATTATTATTATCATATGATGATGATGATTATTATTATTATTATCATTCTACTTACAGTGTAATTTTTAAAGTAAAAACTACATATATTATTAGTATGCATGTTACTATAAGTATTATTATTATTAATATTATTGTTATTATTTTGTTTTATTAAATAAATAGATAGTTAACCTATCCCAAAATTATGTTTGGCAACTCAGTAGCCCTAAACTATTTTTCTATATTTTTATATAATTATTTAAAATATCTTTGGACAAATAAAAATTTAGTTCTTCCTAGAAATTCTATTTTTGACGTTTTGGCCAAAATAAAACGATTTTCTTAAATTTAAGTATTTCTTTTCTATAATTATTTTTACTCATAAAAACTAGTTTTCAAGTATTATAAATATCTTTAAAAAATTGTATATATTATTTAGCCAATTTTCTTTGATTATCCACCTGTCCATGATCCCATTTTCCTATCCCCTTGCAAACTCTTTCCTTCCACCTTTTGACCCTAACTAATTTAACCCTTATGGATCCAATGGAACTGTCCGTGCCGTTATCTGAGGTCACCTTGCATAGTTGTTACACCGAAGTCGCAGTTCATGCCATATTGATCATTACAGTACACCTGGCATCCTACCAGGCAAGACACCTTGTCATTTGTTGTTTATTTATCTAGCTCACATTTTATGCATTTATTCATTATTTTCTTTATGCAAAATAAACTGTGATACATGGCATAACCTATTAGAACTTACTGTTCATTTATATTTTCTGCTATGTATTATTTTTCTTACACATTGAACCTAGATTTAAGGGGCCACCTTCTGTGTAGCATTCATTGGCCTTGACACATTATAACACGAAGTTGTGTGTCGTATGTAGAACAAGGACATGCGTGACTGGCTGGTCACCGGTGCGTATAAGCCGTGCGATAGGAATAACCGCTCATAGTGGTTGCATGCTAGTTTGACTTAGCGGTTATAGAGGTTTTCTGTTGTGGATACAATATAATAGGCATTGGACGGGGAGGATAATTCCTTAGCATATGGGCTTCGATGCACTTTCCCTTTTGTAACCCGTGAACTCCACCGGAGACACGGGTCAGATTACCCATGATTACTGACGGCCATTGACGTTCTTTGGAACGTTATGCACTTACTGATTGGGCCTCTGGTGCCCCAAGGGGGACTATGCTGATCCTATTTAGCCAGGGCCCATGCGTAGGAAGGATTGTTCTTAACTACATTTCACTTAGAACGGTTAAGTACCTTATCCGTTAGGTATGAGTACTTTTGGTTTGGGTACTTGTATCTTACCGTGGCTTAGAACAATAACTTGTCGCGGATTAGTTCGTCACATCTTGTCCTTGTTTGGTTGTAAGTGTGACTTACTACTCCGATGAGAAGGTATTGAACCTTGTTGGGGTCCGGATACCATATTGGATTCATAGCATAGAAAGATACGTCACCGTGAATTAGTTTACCATCTCATGTCCTTGTTTGGTTTGGGGGATGGTACGCTTGTTCAATAGGTGTGTATTGGACCATGTTATAATTCAATTGACTTATTTATTTGAGCAATATTTATTCAGTTTACATGGCATGATATTATGTGTCTTGTTACGTCCCTCTGAGGACCTGGTTATCTCTCCATGTATGTGCTCTTGTCTTTCGTAGGTGCTCTAGCTCTAGCCGTGACCATCTCTATTTCTTCGAGGATGATTACGCTTGGATCGTCTTCGCTTCGCTCGCCAAAATTATTTCTTTTTTCATGTGTTTATCCTTTACTTGTTGGTAGTGGATTTGTCTCCGTCTAACATATTGTATCAAGATAATTCATAGTTGATTATATGATATCTTTTATTCATTTATTTTGTGTGGATGAGATTAGTTATGGTTCTACTGCATATTACAGCTTATGTATTCATACGAGGTTTCCATATATTGGATTATACTTCGTATGAATACAGCTGGCATGTCCACGTTCCTAGTCCTACGTATTTGGGACTGGGACGTTACATGGCAGTTCTTTGCCGTCATGCAGCAGATGATGGAGACTCAGCGATGCCAGACAGAGGATATGAGACATGGCATTGACAATATCCATTAGCTAGCCATGGTGGCAGTAGAGAAGGTGACTGTCCAACCACAGGAAGGGCAGATACAGTCGTACCAGTCGAGGACTCCGGGCATTCAGGACTTTCAGAAGATGCGACTGCGAGACTTCAAGGATACTGAGGGTATCCTATATGCCGACGACTGGATCGAGCATATAGAGAAGATTTTTCGTCTCACGGAGATACCAGCTAGGCTTCAGATAGAAGCAGCGGGCAGCCAGATGCAGGACCTTGCCCGCATATGGTACCAGATTGACCCCAGAGTTGGTACATAGGGACAGACCTGGAAGGCTTTCAAGAAGCTCTTCAAGGAGAAGTTCTTTCCAGACACAGCACTTGGCACCTTGGAGACGTAATTCGAGAATCTAGTCCAGGGGAACCAGACAGTAGAAGAGTATGGTGGAGAGTTCTGTCGTCTGGGCAGATTTGTGGAGGGCCTTAGCGAGACAGCAAAGGCTAGGAGGTCCAGGAAGGGATTGGTTAAGGAAGTCAAGTCCTTGACCAAGAGCAACAGAAATGCTACTTTTGAGGAGATTCTGACAGGAGCTATGGCAGCGGAGGACGACCTCAAACTAAAACTGAAGAGAGGTCGTGATTCACATAGAGCCAACGGTAGTAGAGGCCCGGCAAGAGGCCCCATTATCACCAGCAACATCAGCAAAAGCCGTTCCAGCAACAACAGTTTCAGAGTTAGGGTCGTGTACCTTTTCAGCAGAAGCAGATACAACAGGCGCCTAGACAGCAGTAAGTCATCAGTTGCACTTTCTGCAAGAAGACAGGACATGTATGGAACGAGTATATAAAGAGGTTAGGTAAGTGCCTCCTTTGTGGTTCAGCGGAGCACCAGTTGAGGGACTGTCTCATGTCTTCGGGATATACAGCTTAGGGAACAGGAGCCAAGGCTCTGACAGGACAGCAGAAGGGACCATTACAGACTCAGTAGCAGAAGTTTATCTAGCACCAGCAGCAGACCAGAGGAGGTCAGCAGGGGCGAGCCTTCGCCATGTCAGCCGAGGATACAGAGGCAGTTGGAGATCTGATAGCAGGTTCTGTTCTTTTCGACTCCTTATCTGCATTCGCTTTGTTTGATTCGGGGGCTTCCCATAGTTTTGCATCTATATCATTTGATGTTAGATACCAGCTTTCTTCTGAACCATTACCTAGGACTTGTAAGATCATGACTGGGGGTGGTATCATCCTCGTCCGTGATATTTGTACGGATCGGAGAGTAGTTTTGGGAGGCCGAGAACTAGATGTGAGTCTGCTCATAATTCCATTGTTGAACTATAATATTGTACTCGGGATGGATTGGTTGAGCAGGCACCATGCTAGTATAGATTGTCGCGGTAGTAGAGTTTTTTTCAGAGTGCCAGGAGAGCCAGAGTTCGAGTTCACCAGATGGGAGATGGACCAGAGCAGCGGAGTCTTCTGCGGAGCTTCAGTAGAGGAGCAGAGCGTGCCACATCCATTGATAGCTGAGTTCATGGATATATTCTCGGAGGAGTTGCCAAGGTTACCTCCAGACAGAGATGTGGAGTTCTCTATATATTTGGTGCCCGGCACAGAGCCACTATCTCAGCATGTCTATAGAGTGAACAACAATGAGCTAGTAGAGTTAAAGAAGCAAGTGGATGGGTTACAGGACAAAGGCTTCATCTGATCGAGTTCTTCACTATGGGGTGCACCAGTACTCTTTGTGCCAAAGAAGGATGGGTCGGTACGAATATGTATCGACTACAGGGCTCTCAACAGCCTCACGATCAAAAATAGCACCCGTTATCGAGGATCGATGATCTATTCGATCAGTTGAGCGGAGCGAAGGTATTCTCCAAGATTGATCTGAGGTTAGGTTACCATCAAGTGAATGTGAAGAAGGAGGACATTTCGAAGAAACCATTCAGGACACGGTATGGCCAGTTTGAGTTCATGGTGATGCTGTTTGGGTTAACTAACGCCCCGACGGTGTTCATGAACTTGATGAATAAGGTGTTCCACCAGTACTTGGACAAGTTCATGGTGGTGTTCATCGACGACATCTTGGTGTATTCGAAGACCCTAGAGGAGCACGAGGAGCATTTGAGAGTAGTTCTGGAGACTCTCAGGAAGGAGCAGATTTACGATAAGCTTTCGAAGTGTGAGTTCCTTTTGGACCAAGTTGATTTCCTAGGTCATGTTGTGACCGGGGATGGGATCTCAGTAGACCCGAAGAAGATCGGAGCAGTTGAGGTGTGGACAGCACCGAGTTCGGTTGTGGAGATCAGGCGCTTTCTGGGATTGGCAGGCTACTACAGGAGGTTGGTTCAGGATTTCTTCCAAATTGCTGAGCCATTGACTAGGCTGACCCGGAAGGACGCAAAGTTTATCTGGTCAGAGGAATGTCAGGTTGCTTTCGATGAGTTGAAGAAGCGACTGACGACAACCCTAATTTTGACATTGCCAACAAGATCAGGTGGGTTCACTATCTACAGTGATGCCTCAGGGAAGGGTCTGGATTGTGTCTTGCAACAGCATAGGAAGGTAATTTTCTATACATCCAGGTAATTAAGTCCGCATGAGAAGAACTACCCTACCCATAACTTGGAATTGGCGGCAGTTATCTTTGCTCTTAAGTTGTTGAAACACTATCTATACGGAGAGCGTATGGAGATCTTCACAGACCATAAGAGCTTGAAGTATGTGTTTACACAGAAGGAGCTCAACATGAGGCAGAGGAGATGGTTAGAGTTGATGAAAGACTTTGACATTTTATTGTAGTATCATCCAGGGAAGGCAAACGTGGTTGCCGATACCTTGAGTAGGTATCCGGTGGCTATGTGTTTGACGATGGATCATCACTTGTTAGCAGATTTGGAGAGCTTGGGATCGAGGTGATAGTGCCAGGAGTTGAGATACAGATGTGGGGCCTTCAGATTCAGTCGAACTTGATAGAGAGGATCAAGTCGGCTCAGTTCGAGGATGTTGCTCTGCGGTGTATCCGAGAGCAGGTTCGAGCAGGATTGGTTGATGATGAGTTTATTCTTGCAGAGGATGGCGTATTTTGGCATAGTTCCAGACTGTGTGTGCCTAGAGAAGAGCTTCGAGAGTAGGTTATGCAGGAGACCCATCGTTCTCAATACTCTATGCATCCAGGTGCCAACAAGATGTATAGGGATCTGAAGGAGCATGTATGGTGGTATGGGATAAAGCGGAAGGTAGCTTGCTTCGTAGCCAGATATTTAGTCTATCAGCAGGTTAAGGCAGAGTGGCAGAGGCCAGGAGGACTGTTACAGCCATTGCCCATTCCGGAGTGGAAGTGGAAGCATATCACGATGGACTTTGTTTCTGGTTTACCGCATACACCAGGAAAAAAAGATGCGATTTGGGTCATCGTAGACAGGTTGACCAAATCAGCCCATTTTTTGCCATTTAAGGTGGGTATGTCTACTGAGAGACTAGCGAAGATGTATATACGGCAGATTGTCAGGATACACGGAGTTCTGGTAAGCATTGTCTCGGATCGGGATAGTCGCTTTACTTTCCATTTATGGCAGAGTCTGCAGACTAGTTTGGGCACTCAGCTCAAGTTCAGTACTGCATACCACCCTCAGATGGACGGACAGTCAGAGAGAACTATTCAGACACTCGAGGACATGATGTGGACTTGTGTCTTAGATTTTGGAGGCTACTGGGAGGATTATTTGTATTTAGTAGAGCTTGCATACAATAATAGTTTCTAGGCCAGCATTGGGATGTCACCATTCGAGGCACTGTACGGGCGTAGATGTCATACACCCTTGTCTTGGGATGACGTAGGAGAGCGAGCTTTATTGGGACATGAGATGGTTGTTGACGCAGCCGAGAAGGTGAAGCTCATCAGAGATCGACTTCGCGTGGCGCAGGACAGACAACGGCATTGGGCCGATAGCCACCAAAGACTTTTGCAGTTTGCGGTATAGCTTAGACTTAGGAGTAGGATTTAGTTTGTTTTGTGATTTTTGTTTGATCATGTGATTGTTATAGTTAAGTTTGAGACCATGTTTGTGCTAGGTTGGAGATCTGGTGTTCCTGAGGATATCTCCGACGCATGATACTATTCGCTTTGGTGGAGGTGGAAAGCTTAGCCCGCATTTCATCAGACCTTTCGTCATCAGCGAAAGAGTCGGTGACGTGTCATACAGACTGGACTTGCCCCTGTATTAGAGGGAGTCCATAATGTATTTCACGTGTCACAGTTGAGACGGTATGTGGTAGATCCCATCCATGTATTGGATCATTCCGAGATCGAGGTGGGCCCTACTCTTAGTTATCCAGAACAGCCTTTGGAGATTCTGGATCGACGGAAGAAGGTGCTGAGGAACCAGACGATACCCTTGGTTCACGTAGCTTGGAGGCACCACTCTCTAGGTGAGTCTACCTAGGAGAGGGAGGATGAGATGCGCGAGCAATACCCTTATCTTTTTTAGCCTTGAGGTATGATTTTTTGATCCTTCTCATCTATTCAGTTTTGTCTTTAATTTCGAGGACGAAATTCTTTTAAGGTGGGTAGATTTGACACATCCATTTTTCTGGTTTAAGGATATTTTGGTGAATGTAATTTTTTGATTATTTTAATATATTATATTATTAGTATTGTGATTTTTGGCCTTTTGATAGTATAGCCTTAGTGCAACCTAGCCTAGTGTCTCACCATGACTTAGTGACTTAGTTAGCATGATTAGTTAGTGTTAGTAATCATATTCTAGTTAGTTTCAAGTTAGAAGCTAATTAGCAAGTTTTGGTTAGAGGATAGTTAGACCTATTGATTTAATAATTCATTTTAACCACAGAGAGAAGCCCAAGCCCAATTATTATGAAACACTAGCCCACCCATGTTGTGGCCGGCCAAGTAAGGTCAAGGAACCCTATTTAATATCTCATGTTGAGTACTTGCTTCCTTTTCCATTTCTTCTCATTCTGGCAAAAACCCTAGGTATGTGTTTCCTTCTATTTTCTTCATTTCTCTTCCTTTTTAATCCTAGTCTTTTGCATCGGGTTCTAATTTAAGTTTGTGGACTTTTGGTGACTAGCAATCTCAGCTTTGAAGAGTTTCGGATCATTCAAGTTGAAGGAATGATCTTCACTTTTGGAGCTTTTTTATAGAGAATTCACCCTCAATAGGTAATCTCTTCAAATCCCTTCAAATTCATGAATTCTTTTCGTAGATGTATCCATCTAGGTGTCCCCTAGCTGTAGGATGAGTTTTGTAGGAATTGGTATTAGTTTGGTGTATGTATGGAACACGTATCAGTATTTTGTGTACACGTTTGATGAAATTCCTCAAAGGAGTTTTTGTTCGTAATTTTGAAATCTAATTGAATGAATTTGTAGCCCTATACGTGGCTTTTAATTTCATATTGGACTGAGCACACTTTATGTCCCTTTTTGTGTCCAAATCTGGACACGAACACGTGCACGAGGCCACGATTTACTGCCCTGCTACTCGACCCTATTTCTGGATACGATACGCCACATGGACTCGTACCACTTGGCACAGAGGTGGGGGCCATCACTGACATGCTACCCCTCGAGTTTGGGACCATCTCGTGTCGTATCGGACACAAAATTCTGTGTGCACTGGTCATGCACTGACTGTGCACAGTCGGGTTTTACCGACTGACACAGAGTTTATGTCACTTCTGGACACGTCGTGGTCTTATGTCAGGGTGCAAGAATCCTATCCCTAGACCCGCTCTGCACGTATGCACGAGCAAGAGGACACTAGGATACTTTGTTGTATCCAAAAACTTGTCGACATGGCTGCACGAGCCTGTCTGAACACAGTTTCTGATACTTCTCTTTTTTGTATTTTGGACACTTCGTGTCCAGCAATATGGACACAAAGTTAGCCCCTGACGCGAGTACTTAGTACTTCACCTCTGTTTGAGATTGATTTGGGTTTTCCATGTGGAATTGGGTTCGAATTTGCATGAACTATGAGTTTCCTGATACTTAGAAAAAACTGGGTTTGAAAACTGAGTTTTCAGAGTTTTAAATGGATTAAATTGCTAATTTATGATTAATTAATGATGATTAACATGCCTGGGTTGATGTTTGCATAGTTGGGTTTCATATGTATTCATGTTTAGGCTTGTAATTTGGTTTTTGAATATGTGGGATACTCGATACATGACTGAAACATGAAGTTTAGGTTTAATTCTCCATATGTTAGTTAATTCTGAGATATGAGCATTGATTTCCTATTAACTGAGTTTAGGTTAATTCATACATGTTACGCTTGATGAAATGTTAGCATTGGATATGTGTAATGCACTATACAGTAGGTGGATAAATTGAGAATAGGCTTTGAAACATCGATATGTTGTTGTCCTAATTAATGTTGATGATGATGATGATGATAGTGCTGTGGAGGCTATGCATACTGCCATAAACCTGAGCATAAACCCTTTGAGATGATTAATTTGCTGCCATGCTACATGTAAACCACTATACACCAACTACTTGTCTAAACATATGCATGTTTCACAAAACCCTTGGTATGTTAAATGTTTCCTGAAAACTATATATATATATATATATATATATATATATATATATATATATATATATATATATATATATATATATATATATATAGTTTTGGATTAATATATATATATATATATATATATATATATATATATATATATATCACCCACCCTTTATATGCATGAATATATTATATATACATTGCTTGTATTATGGGCATTTAGCCTAAGTGAGCATATGTATATTATATGCACATATCTACTGGTGGGTGTGGTTGCTTGGTTTGGCATTGTACTTGTGTTTGTGTGATAATATAAATCTATATTCATACCCATATGTAAATTGAATGTATATGTATATAATATAATTTTGCTATTAGATATAGCCTATGGTTTAATGAATCTGTTTAGGATTGAACCAATGACCTAATTTGGTCGAGTTGGCTAGCAAGTTGACCAAGTTGACAAAAGTCAACTTTAAGTCAAACTTGATCCAAATCGACTCAAACTAGCTTAGAATGGTTTGATAATTTGTGTTTGACCTAAAAATTAGTAAACGGACTAGTTGACTTATAGTTGACCAGGTTTGACCAGAGTTGACCAGAGTTGACCAAGGGTTGACTTTGACCTAGAAGGACCTAGAATCATTTAGAATGTATTGTAGGCTATTCTTATTTTATGTTAGACATGTTGTGATATGTGTTGCTCTAAATAGGACTCAGATACTCCAACTCAGACTCATATTCTCATTAGACAGTCAGGATATCAGGCGAGTACATTTTCTGACCGTTTCATACTTGTTAGGAATTATATTCTTGTCATAGTTTAATTTACTTTATGTTGACACGACATTATCACGGATTAGTACTATATGGATCTTTACATGAGATGTTATCCTCATCGGGTGCATCGAATACATCGTGTCATGTGCTTTTCACAAATATTTTGTATTTTATGGACTCTTATTATTCATGTATACTCATGTGCTCTCATGTACTCTCATGATCTCATGAGATTCATGTATAAACTATCATGTACAATAACATAACCTGTCTAGATCCTTGTGTATTGATTGGGGCATGGGAGAGTAGAAATAGTCTTATGAATAATTCCAAAGTAGTGTAATCATGTACAAACTCTTTAGTGTAATCATGTGCAAATCAAGCCGTTCACATGTCTATCTTGTACTCTAAATCACATAGTCACTTACAGTTCTCTATTATCATATGTAGATAGCTTTGTTATCAGTTTCTCTCTTTCTTTTCATGTTTATTTCTTACAGCGTTTCATGTATCTTAACCTATCACATGCTTTATATTTTCTATCAAGATATGAACTGCATGAGATGTATTGTGCTCGTTCCCGTCCTGATTGGACTACTGAAAATATTACAGGTGATGAGGAGGAGTTCTGCCATATATATATACAAAATCATATATATATATATATATGTGTGTGTGTGTGTGTGTGTGTGTGTGTGTGTGTGTGTGTGTGATTTTGCTATTAGATATAGCCTATGGTTTAGTTAGTCAGTTTAGGATTGACCTAATGAGCCTAACTTGGCCAAGTTGACTAGCAAGTTGACCAAGTTGACAAAAGTCAACTTTGAGTCAAACTTGATCCTAATTGACTCAAACGGACTTGAAATGGTTAGATAACTTAAGTTTGATCTAAACTTTGACTCATTGACTAGTTGACTTAGGTTTGACCTAGTTTGACCAGAATGGTTGACCAGAGTTGACCAAAGGTTAGCTTTGATCTAGTTTGACTAGAATGGATGACCAAGAGTTGACTTTGACCTAGAAGACCTAGAATCATATAACATGTATTGTAGATTACTTTGATTTCATATTAGACACTTTGTAACCTGTAGTTGCCTTATACAGGACTCAGATACTTCAGTTTGGACTCGTATTCTCATCAGACAGTCAGGATATCTGTCGAATACATTCTCTGACCGTTTCATACTTACTTGGAATTATATTATTGTTATAGACTAATTTACTTGATGCTGACACGATATTATCACACATTAGTACTATATGGATGTTTACATGAGATGTTATCCCCCTCGGGTGCATCGAATACATCATGTCATGTGCTTTTTACGAACATCATATATTTTATGGACTCTTATTATTCATGTACACTCATATACTCTCATAATCTCATGAGCTTCATGTATAAACTTCCATGTATAATAACATAACCTGTATAGATCCTTGTATATTGATTGAGTTATGCATGGGGGAGTAGAAGTAGTCATATGAATAATTCTAAAGTAGTGTAATCATGTATAAACTCTTTAGTGTAATCATGTATAAACTCAAGCCGTTCACATGTCTATCTTGTACTCTAAATCACATAGTCACTTACAGTTCTCTATTATCATATATAGATAGATTTTGTTTATCAGTTTCTCTCTTTCTTTTCATGCTTATTTCTTACAGCATTTCATGTATCTTATTCTATCGCATGCTTTATATTTTTTGTCATGATATGAATTGTGTAAGATGTATTGTGCTCGTTCCCGTCCTGATTGGACAGTTGAAAATATTACAGGTGATGAGGAGGAGTTCTGCCCTACCTATTATGGCACTGGCTTAGATGACACCGGTGACTTGGACCCTCAGGAGGATCCAACAGTTGCTGAGGACTTGTCTATTGTCTAGTTTAGACTTCTAGACTAGTTTCTTTGTTTAGATGTTTGTCTTTGAAATGTACTTCAGTTATTTGGATTTTGATTTTGTTTAAACATCCAAACTTATTAACTTTCAGTTGTAGTTCTCTGTTGTGATTTTATCTATCTTTTATTCCTTTATTCCATCTTAGATTCTGTGATTGAGTTGTACCTTTTATGTCATCCTCCTTTTGGAGAGTATATCATTGTACAGCTACAGTCATATATTGTTAGATGTTATGACCTAGGACAGCATTCTACCGTTGGCACTGCGACGTAGACTGGACGTACCCACTTCTCGTGCCCTTACACTGGGTGCGGGTCGTGACACCCAGGGAGTTGGAGAGGGGGTTAGCACACTTGCTAAGTGGACGAGACGAACCTACTCGTCTAAACCGACTCTGATTGTTAAGGTAGGCATGCTTTAGAGTTTTTTTCTATTTAGAACTAAATGAATTAAGTTCATATCGATAGCTATCTTTGAAGTAATAAAGCATACAGTAAAATATAACTATTTATCACAATTCTTACCACGACCGTGCTCGTTCCTGCATAAAAACGGAGAAAATATTTACTACCTGCATAAGACAATAGGTGAGCATGCTACTATCTGATATGTGCGATTACTGGTGTTACACACCACTTGGGACTATCTCAACGGCATTTCGGCCCGTTCATTCTAGGTTGCAAGCCTGACTGACGGTCCCGCAATGCTTCAGTACCGAAGCATGATTATTCATTCCTCCTAGGTCAATTCGATACCGATGCCCCGGATACCGATTCAAGGAAAATCAAACTTGTGCACAAGCTTTCCATGACCATGCCAATGCGTGAACAGTTTAATAAATGCAAACAGATTTGTATAGCACAGACAGTAATGAACGACATTGTCATTTCTTCCAACTCTGCAACGATTCATTTTACCCAAAGCCGTACTTCCGATTTAGCGTCCCGTAGGCACCAAATTGCCTGAGGCATCATAAGCCACAATCGACGTTTCATATTATTTTGTAGCACGTGAAATAGTCTATCTTTTTACTAGAACCTTAAACTTTCTCGTTTTGGTGCGAAACATATATTTTCAGAGTAGATTACTCTAAATTGATATGTTTTTCCTGAGTTCTTTATATTAGTGGATTGTCATGCATTTAACTTGGCATCGTCGATTTGAATAAGTTCGAGGCAAAAGAATTTTGTTTGTGGGACAGTAGAAAAGAAGGGCCGAATCACCCACCAAGTACTTTGATCGTGCCGACCGTCGAAGCGCTTCGCAACGTTCAAGCTTTAGTTACGCGAGCTCCTACAATAGCACCAACACTTAGTCAGAATTCCTTCTTTAATCCTTCATTTCGAAATTCGTAGAATGTATTCAGAAAACGATACAAAAACACATTCATCAAAACCAAGCGGCAAAAGCTCCAAGAAAACCATGCAGCAGTTCGGTCCCGTCGAAGGGACTCTTATATAGAGCTCACTCATCGAGACGCAGCCTGCTGCATCTAGGACTTATTCCAACAGAAGCCGTTCCATTAATTGGATTGATTCTCGTAACATTCGTCCAAATCGATTTGATCGATGCTGCAAGGTGTTATCGTTTACCAAGCTCAGTGATCGAGTCAGATGGCCATCTAAGTTTTCGACTGATCTGACTCGGTGCAAGCATATTACGGAGTATGCCGCCTATTGGAAGCGGGGCACTACAGTTACTTCTAGTGTTCACCATCTGGCTGGAAGGCAGGTAGATCCTCGGATGCTACTCCGAAATCTGGCCACACAAAACCAGTTGGATCAGAATCCAGAAAGAGCATGTAACACAAGGGAGGCTCCACTTAGGAACTAAAACCAGCATAAAATGAATAGAAGAACTGATATATGAACATAATTAAATGGCATAAGGCGTGCTTTAAAGAACATACTAGCTTGCATTAAGAAAATAAGAGGTGGAATATAATTCACATGTTAAACATGAGACAATCATTCAGGCACGACCAATCAAGTCCTACAGCTTGCAATCATTAGCTAACTAGGGTTATCACAGGCCTAGTTACTAACAAGATGCAGTTGAGATATTCCTGCAGTCACAAGCCCAGCATACTATCCAGGTTATCCAGGTGGGGGTTATAAGAGTTTATCAAGGAGTACTTTTAGTTTACAAGGAGTGCAACACATGACAGTGTGCTGGAAATGCGCCCTACTCGACGGCAGGCTGCAAGGTCACAAGTATGGCCGGGATAATGTGATCGCCTGTAACTGGAAAATCTCTCTATATGAACGACTTGATCAATCTAGTCATTAACCTAGTCAGATTTATTATAAATTCCTGACCGTGGTAACCAAGAATCCATGTCCTAGTCATGATGTAAGACGAGACAGGTAGCTTGTACAGTCACAATCAAGGAAAATCAACCATGGAGTCAAGAAAAGGGTTATACTTAGCAAGACATAAATAGCTGTCGCAACAGCAATCAAGATTATACATGTCATGTTAGGGTTACTTGTCATGTCAAGAGTAATTGTCATGAGTGCGTCTCAACAGGCCACTATCAAGATTATCAAGATGGGATCATGTTCAAGTTCAAGTACAAGTGGTCAAGTCAGGTTATCGCAATTTAGGCCAAGTACAAAAAATATAAAGAAGATCAAAGACATTCATGAGAGATTTAAACTATCAGTCGCATATGAACTCTAGTTAAGGTGAGACAGGAAGATTCTTGCAGCCAAGACGAAGATCTATAAATTTTATGTTTTGAGTTTTTCAAGATTTGAGCTACAAAATAGCTTAAACAGGAAAAAATAGTCATTTGTGCGTGCGTGAGGACAAAACTGGCCACGGCGTACGGGGCACGAAAGCACGATGCACAGGCGTGCGACATACGAATCGTGCAGGAGTGCGTCCAAGAAATACGCAGCATGGAGAGCGCGAGAGCACGGCGGGCAGGCATGCGGCCACGAAACGTGTAGCGTACAGATGCACGGCACAGAACGCGACAAACGAATCGCACAGGCATGCGACACTCGAAACATACGACGCACGGATGCACGACACGCGAGGTGTGAGAGCACGACTCGCAGGCACGCCGTATGCGAAATGTGCAGCACGCAGATACACGATGTACGGTGTGCGTGAGCATGGCACGTAAGCGTGCAACAAATAAATCGTGCAGGCACACGGTGATGCACAGCGTGCAGGATACGACAGCATGGTACGCAGGTGTGCGACAAATGAATCGCACAAGCGCGCAACGCACGAAATGCGAAGCACGAAATGTGGAACGCACGAATGCACAGCGCACGGGGCACGAGAGCCCGGCGCGCAAGAGCACGGCAAATGAATCACGCGTGCAGCACTATTTATCGTCCAGCAGCACCGAAGATGTGCGGGAATCCATAAACACCAAAAATGTCATAACTTCTTCAAAATAAGTCAAAATCAAGTGGTTCAAAAGCCAAAATTGGGCAGAATTGAATTCCCCACAACATGGACCATTAGTTTTTTTTTGGAAATAACAAGATTTCATAGATCAAAACCAATAAAAACAAGAAAAAGTTAAAAATTAGATATACAAAATTCTATCCCTCAAAACCAAAAAATTTCAGTTCTAAAGATGCTTCGAATCAAGCATGGAAGAGAATGAAACAATAAAAATGAAGATCCTTTATGGAGCAAGTTGCACTTGCCTAGGGTTTGGTGGAGGAGTAAATGAAGAAGAAGATGAGAAGTAAATGATAATAATGGAGGAGAGAGAGGAGTTGGTTTAAATACAAAGCTCATTCATGATGAACCAACTCAAACCAAACCAAGCCATGCCAAGTTGAACCAAACTAAATTAAACCAAGTCAAGATTAAACCAAGACAAGGCTAAGCAAGACAAGTCAAAACATGGGTCACCTGACAGATGTCAGAATTTCGTACAAATATACTAAAAATACTTATAACAGAAAATAAGAGTGACAACTCTACCCACCATAAAAGAATTTCATCCTTGAAATTTAATCAAGAGGCTAGAGGTATCGAGGCATGCTATACTAACTACAGGCAATCTATGTCTAGTAGTCAATCAAGTAATCATTTATGCAAACAAGAAAGTTAGAGCATAAGACAGAAGAAAGAAATTATACCTTATGAGTCAAACATGTGTGGATATCGTGATCGAATATCATCCTCACGTTCCTAGGTTGACTCACCCAAAGAGTGATGACCGAAAGCAACACGGACTAAACTAATAGTCTTGTTCTTGAGTACTTTCTCTCTTCGGTCCAATATAGATACGGGCCTTTCCTCATACGAAAGGTTGGCACCAACCACCAATTCCGAATGATAAAAAATATGGCTTGAATCTAGGATATACCGTCGCAATTGAGATACATAGAATACGTCATGTACCTCACGTAATGATGGCAGAAGAGCGAGACGATAAGACACATCACCTTCTCGCTCGAGAATATCAAACAACCCTATATACCTAGGACTAAGCTTTCCCGTATACCTAATCGAATGACGCCACAGGTAAGCGAGATCCTGAGGAATACATTATCGTCGATAGAAAACTCAAGAGGATATCGATGAGAATCGACCCAATGGTGCTGACGATCTTGGGCAACTCGAAGATGATCTCTAACTTATCTGAACACCTTGATAGTCTGTGTAACCATTTTTGGACCAAGCATCTGCCTCTCGCCTACATCATCCTAAGCTAAAGGTGACCTGCACTTTCTGTCATATAGTACCTCAAATGGTGACATCTGGATACTGGCCTAAAAATTGTTGTTATAGGAGAACTCCACTAGGTACAGGTGATCTATCCACGAACCACCGAAGTCAAGGATATAGGATCGTAACATATCCTTAAGAGTTTGAATTGTGCGCTCTGATTGACTATCTGTCTGTGGATGAAAGCTGGACTAAACTTGAGACGAGTTTCTAAACTCTCTTGAAGACTCCACCAAAAGTGCGATACAAATCTTGAATCTCTGTCTGATACGATACTGACTGGCACTCCATGCAATTTGACTATCTGCCTGAGGTATATCTCTGCTAGCTAATCTGTCGACTAACCAATTCTGAAAGGGAGAAAATGAGCTACATTGGTGAGTCGGTCAACTATAACCCATATAACATCTCTCCAAGTTGGGGATTTAGGTAACCCAGTTACAAAATCCATGGTAATATGTTTCTATTACCATTCTGGGATCGACAAAAGGTTGAAGAAATCTAACTGGTCTCTGATGTTAAACCTTGACTTGCTGACAAACCAAACAATGAGAGACAAACCGGGCTATCTCCCTCTTCACGCCATTCCACCAGAAATGCTTACAAATATTACGATACATCTTTGTGCTACCGGGATAAATTGAATACTGTAAACTGTGAGCCTCCGTCATGATCTCTTGCCTGATATTACCATTGGGTACACAAAGATGCCTTCCATGTCGGAGTGTGTCATCTTCATGAATGCATAACTCCGCTCTTCATCCCACTTCACATTCTGTCCTAAGTTGCTGAAGCTTAGAATCCATTAATTGAGCTATCTTGATTCTCTCAACTATACTGGACTGAACTTGCATACTAGCCATCAATGCCATGTTGGTAGGGAGAACTACCTCTATCTCTATCTTATGAAGATCCGCTAATAACTCTGGTTGTACCATTAAAAAATAAGCTCATGCTCTTCTACTCAACGCATCTGCAACTACGTTGGCCTTCCTATGATGATAATACAGGTTGATGTCATAATCTACTAGTAACTCTAGTTATCTTCTCTGGCGCATGTTGAGATCCTTCTGGGTAGACACATACTTAAGACTCTTATGGTCGGTAAAATTTTTTACCCGATCTCCATATAAGTTATGCCTCTAAAGCTTGAGTGCGAAAACTACCGCTGCTAACTCCAAGTCATGTGTTGGATAATTCTTCTCGTGATCATGAAGATAACGTAACACATAAGCAAATACATTTCCATGTTGTATTAGGACACATCCTAATCCCTTACTTGAAGCATCACAATAAACTGAAAATTCTTCAGTCCTATCTGGAAGCATAAGAATGGGTGCCGTCATCAATCCTTGCTTCAACTTCTTGAATGAAATCTGACATTCCGATGTCCAAGCAAACTGTAAATCCTTACGGGTAAACTGCGTCAATGGCGCTAAAATCTGAACAAAGTCTGATACAAATTGTTGGTAATAGCCCGCCAATCCTAGAAAATAGTGAACTTCTGCAACGGTGCTAGGAACTAGCCATATCTCTATAGCCACTATCTTCTAGGGATCCGCTTCCACTCCACCTCTGGTGATGATATGACCTAAGTAGAAAATGTTATCAATCCAAAATTTGCACTTGCTAAACTTCGTATATAACTGGTGCTCTATGAGAATATGAAGGACTACTCAAAGATGTTGCTCATGCTCTGCTTCACTATTGCTATAGACTAAGATGTTGTTTATAAACACTATCACGAATTGATCCAATAGGGCATGAATATGTGATTCATGAGATCCATGAATACTACTGGCGCATTGGTCGTCCTGAATGGCATAATGAGAAACTTCCAATATTCATATCTAGATCTGAATGCTGTCTTCAGGGTGTCTTGCTCTCTGACTATAATCTGATGGTACCCCGACCACAAGTCAATCTTCGAGAATACTCTTGCCCTACTGAGTTGATCGAATAAATCATCTATCCTGGGTAGGAGATATCTGTTCTTGATTGTTACAGAATTCAACGTATGATAATCAACACATAATCTTGACGTACCATCCTTCTTCTTCATAAGAAGCATCGGGGCTCCCCAAGGTGATCCACTAGCACGAATAAATTCCTTAATTCTGAGTTCTTCAATCATCTTGTATGGTGCCATTCTTTAGACTCTCTCTGATACTGGTGCCGCCCTTGGAATCAAATCAATAGTAAACTTTATCTCTCTTTCTGGCGGCATGCTTGGAAGCTCTTCGGGAAATACGTTAGAAAATTCTTCTACTACTCTGGGAAACTGAACTACTTCTGCTACTACCATTCGCAAGATTGGTGGAGAAGGTTCTAATTCGCCTCTGGAAAACGAAAACTCTTCTTCATCGAAAATACCAAAAATAATACTGCCAACATGGCAGTCTATTTTTGTATACTGATCCTTCAACCAATCCATTCCTAGGGCCACATCATAGTCGGCCATCAAAAATTCTATCAATCTAGCGGGGAACTCTCTACTACTAACTACGATTCGACACGAGAAAAGGACTCTATCTACTCCCACAAGACCGTTACCAGTAAGGATGTTGAGTCTTATTGATAATGACTTGGGCTCCAATCCTATTCATGTTGTGAATCATGTAGACATAAATGAATGGGATGCACCCGAATCAAATAATACAGATACTAGAAAAGTGTCGACGAGAATGGTTACTGCCACCACCGCACCTGATGCCAATTCTTTTGCTATTGTTAAAGCCATAGCTTGACCATGTCCTCTTGGTGCGGGTCCCCTCTATTGGTGACCTCTCTGCCTGTTCTGAATTTGAGCTTAGGACTGAGCATACAGTTGCGGCCTCGGCTGGAATGCTTGAGCCTGAGGCGGCAACGGCCTCAGAGGTTGGTACTACTGCTGCACTTGTGCTAGTGCCCTAACCGATGGACTGGTTAGGGTTGACGAATATGACCTAACTCTATGCGAACAAGACCCTATCATGTGGTCTGGTGCCCCACAAGCCAACTACAATTCCTGTGCTCTGCGACATTCTGAAATCATGTGCCCAGGCTTTCCACAATAAGAGCATCCCATTGCGAAAGATTGCTTTTGCTTCTGTTGTTGAGGTTACGTCGGAGTCAAGTGCTGAACCGACGAAACTATGGTCGCCCTCCTAGGAGCTCCAATAGTCAAGGCCCTAGCTGCCGGGACTGGTGCTGATGACTGGGATAATTGTCCATGGGGCCTCTTTCGTCCTCCAGTTCGATCTACTATCCTCTGCGACATATATTCATGCCTTCTAGCTGCTCGTAAAACTGTATCAAATATTTCGTGCTCAAACTGCTCTACTGCTAGAATGATCTCTAGGTAGAGTCCCAGCTGGAATCGTTACGGTCTGTCTAATTTGGTCGCCACCAAGGTAGGAGCAAACCGACTAAGCCTAGAAAACTCGACCGCATATCCATTGATCGTCCTTTCCATCTGCTTGAGATTGCTAAACCTTATCTGTAGACCATAGCGAGCCACTGCATCAAAGTACTTCGTCTAAAATCTATCGCTGAATATCGCCCACATAACAGGAGTCACCAAGCTAACTGTTTGCATTGCCTACCAGCTGCGGGCTATGTCCAATAACTGCAGGCGAACAACATCCACCTTCTCTTCCTCTGGAATTCGAGCTGTCTCTAAAATAACCTCTATATCCTGAAGCCAAGCATCAGCAGCAATAGCATCTTCACTGTCGTCAAAGAAAGGAGGGTTCTGGCGCTTGAAGCTGTTAGCCATATTGTTCCCTTGATGACCAACTCTACCTATAGCTGCTTGTACTGTCGGCTACAAGACATCGCTCCGATGATCTTGTGACGCAAGCAAGTCCCGGATGAGCCCATCAGGGCTCTATTGTCAGGCTCTGCAGGCTGGACTGGCTGAACTGGCGGCTCTTGTTCTCCGGAAGGCACGACTCGGGATGCTGCCCCTGAGTGCTGGGTTTGGTCCCCAGGGTATTTCTGGTTCACTGGAGGTGCTCCATCCGGCTGATCGGTTAGACCAGAAACAATGCCACTGACGAAAATGACATGAGGAACAATAAGAAAGGACCAAGATAGATCAAAGATAAAATACCTTATCAGGTCATGATTCAGGAAGATTAGAAAGTACGAGTAGAGATCAAGGGCGAATGCTGATTCTGACATATATTCAGTAAAACCCCCACACATCTTGATTTACAAGACCTGTATGGGCTACCACTTAAACCGTGTCACGCCCCACAAGCCCAGAATACTGGAGCACGGGGGACAGACACAGGCAGCTACATACATTGGAGTACAACACACTTCGAAATATAGTCATGGCTGTCTAGATGCATGAGGGCTTATCTACAAGCCAACCGTCTCTTATGGTCAAGAACAAGCCTAGTGTCTCAATCTCAAGCAAGCAGTTAATTGTTACAAGATATTAGATCATCAGACATACAAAGTAAGGTATCCCAAACCTTATATATTCAGGTGATCATGAAGCTATTCATACAAAATGTGAGGACTAGCAAGAGTTAAGTCATATATGATCAACCCTAGGATTTGTCAATCATGTAACATCCCTTAGGCAGACAAAAATTGAGTTTCAACACGAGCTAACACTTGCCCGGCGGCTAAACGCCTCAAAAGAATAATTTACAATAGAGTGGGAGAGCAAAATAAGAAACCCACTCATTGCCACGGTTACTTCTAGTGTTCACCATCTGGCTGAAAGGCAGGTAGATTCTCGGGTGCTACTCCGAAATCTGGCCATACAAAACCTGCTGGGTCAAAACCCAGAAAGAGCAAGTGCCACAAGGGAGGCTCTACTTAGGAACTAAAACCAACATAAAATGAATAGAAGAACTGATAAATAAACATAATTAAATAGCATAAGACGTGCTTTAAAGAACATACTAGCTTGCATTAAGAAACTAAGAGGTAGAATATAATTCCAATGTTAAACATGAGACAATCATTCAGGCATGGCCAATCAAGTCCTACGGCTTGCTATCATTAGCTAATTAGGGTTATCACATACCTAGTTACTAATAAGATGTAGTTGAGATGTTCCTGCAGTCACAAGACATGCAGACTATCCAGGTTATCCAGGCAGGGGTTACAAGAGTTTATTAAGATTTAAGAGTACTTTTGGTTTACAAGGAGTGCAACACATGACAGTGTGCTAGAAATGTGCCATACTCGACGACAGGCTACAAGTTCACAGGTGTCGCCGGGATAACGGGATCGCCTGTAATTGAAAAATCTTTCTATATTAACTACTTGATCAATCTAGTCATTAACCTAGTCAGATTCATTATGAATCCCTGACCATGGTAACCAGGAATCCATGTCCTAGACATGATGTAAGACGAGACAAGTAGCTTGTATAGTCACAATCAAGGAAAATCAACCACTAAGTCAAGACAAGGGTTATACTTAGCAAGACAGAAATAGCTGTCACAACAACAATCAAGATTATACATGTCATATCAGGGTTACTTGTCATGTCAAGAGGAGTACTTGTCACGAGTGTGCCTCGACAGGCCACTATCAAGATTATCAAGATAGGATCATGTTCTCTTGTTCAAGTTCAAGTTCAAGTGGTTAAGTCGGGTTGTCGTAATTTAGGCCAAGTACATAAAACATACAAAGAAGATCAAAAACATTCATGGGTGATTTAAACTATCAATCGCATATGAACTCCAGTTAAGGTAAGACAGGAAGATTCTTGAAGCCAAGACAAAGATCTACAAATTTTGTTTTGAGTTTTTCAAGATTTGAGCTACAAAATAGCTTAAACAAACAAAAATAGTCATTCGCGCGGCGGAGAAAACTGGCCACGACGCACCGTGTCACTCCCCGTTCCTAGAATGCATATTTTAATAGTCGTACTGCTTGAATGTATTTATTTAATATTTATCATACATATGTTTTGTATTTAATTCCTTTATTTTTTCGCTAATTATTTTCTGTATTTTATTTTCGGCCCTTCGGTTTGGCTTGGTTCAGTTTATTTTCGAATTTTGATGGTTCATCATGAACCAAACCCAACTCCCCACCTACCACATCTTCATTTAAAGCCCCAACCCCTTTCTCCTCTTTATTACTTTTTCTTCTCATTTACTCTTCTTCTTCCTCATAACTCTCTCCACCTACCAAACCCATAGGCAAGTACATCTTGCTCCATGAGAACCCATATTTTTATGGTTCATTTATCTTCCTCTCGTGATCATAAGATAGTTTAGAACTTAGCATTTTTTATTTTGAAGTTTCATTTTTAGTAGATCTAGAAATTGCCATTTTTTGGATTTTGTGGGTTTTGATCTATCAAACTTCCTTATTTTCAAGTTTCGTTCATTTCAGATTGTGAGATTTGTGTTATCGCCATTCTGACCTATGGAATCCCATTTGGGCTTAGACTGGAAGTTTCATAGGAATTGGAGTTCTGGAAATTCTTACGCCCACGTTATACATGCCGCGTAATATCGAGCTCTACGCCCACGATCAATCGTGTCAGCGAATCTGGATTACGCAAGTCTACTATGGCTTGGCGTATTTTCCTTTACGCGTGTTCCTTTACGCGTAACGCTATTCTTTACGCGTATAAGTTCACGCATAACGATCATTCCTTACGCGTATAAGTTTATGCGTAACATCATTTCCTTTACGCATATTAATTTACGCGTAACAGCATACAAGATTCACGCGTAAACTCTGACTTTTTATGTATACAAGATTCATACGTAATACTACTCTGTACGCATACTCATTCATGCTTAAACTTTAAATCCTTTACGCGTATATATTTACGCGTAATGTAATCCTTTATGCGTACATTGTTTTACGCATAATATTATCCTTTACGCGTACATTGTTTTACGCGTAATGTTATCCTTTACGCGTACATTGTTTTACGCGTAATATTATCCTTTACGCGTACATTGTTTTACGCATAACGATTCCTTTATGCGTACATTGTTTTACGCATAACGATTCCTTTACGTGTACATTGTTTTACGTGTAACGTTACTTTTTACGCGTACTCCTCTGGCTTGGCATAAGAAAGTTTTTACGCGCAACTTTATTCCTTTATTGAGCGTGCTCCTTTACGCGCAAGCTTTATTCCTTCATGCGTAAACTTTCCTCACGCGTAAATCTCTTTACGCGTATTTTATGAATGTACTCCTTTGGCGTACATGGCATCTCTTATTTATCCTTACACATTTTGCATGAACTCGATATAATCATGATATGTTAATATTTAATATATATGGTTATATGGAATATGCCCTGTGTCTTGATTGGTTTATGGACATCCAGTGTGACTGGGACTAACCTTTGAGTTATAGACTCGACCATACTGAATACTAGTTGACTTTCATGCCTTGTCACAATTGATAATGATTGTTACCTTGATTAATGATTGATCATGCATTCCCAGTTGGAACTGTCACGACCCGCACCCGCTTTTCGGATACGAGACGTGTCCAAGCCAGCCTGCGCCGCAGAGTCGACGGTTAGAACGCTGTCAAGCCGCAAGAAATAGATGCTCAAAATAAAACATTGCTGCTCATTCACATTTCTAAGATTATTACAACATTTACATCATTTAAAATTAAAGGAAATACAAGATTATACAATAAATGAATTTGATACAACTGCTATCTATTTCTAGGTTTGACTTCAGAATACCCAAGCCTTCCCAATGCTAACAGTGATCGCGGCTAAACCTGAAAAATGTTGGTTTTCAGTCAGGAATGGAACAAGTACACAAACCAATGGCAATGCAAAGCACAATAGAATTAATAAGACATGAAAATAGCATATGGAATATGAAAGCTAGTAAGAAAACTGATGACATAGCACGATAGAGAAGTAAACAAAGAAAAACTAATAAAAGACATCTATCTAGGTGGTGTAAAATATCTGTTTCGACATGTGAACGGCTAGGGGTAAATCCGGCTCACTGCACGTGTCGTGTGCAGCTGCTATCATGCAATAATAGACATTTTGGAGATATTTCTGGGTAGTCCACATGTGTACTAAGATATTTCCCCTTCCGACTACTCTGTGTGACGAGCGTGTCAACAAGCAGCAAGATATATGCATAGACATGAAATGAGAAGACTACTATGAATCGAAAAGCAATCAAAAGTGCACTTGCCTGAGGTCCTTAGCTGGAGAAACCAATAATACCATACCACTCAATGAGCCAACCAATCAACACATGCAGAAGTCTCCAGATGCTGAAATAAACATTACCATCATTCTCAGAATAGTCAAATTAGCTAGGATTGCCTGTCCTTAAGTCCAATTCTGGATACAAGGGCAAAACAGTAATTTCGAGCAAAAACGATATCCGCCGTTGGACCCGCTTTGCACCAAAAAGTGTGCCAGAGTCAACGGTATCTAAAGTCATCAAACTACATGTCTACGGATCCAGTTTTCTGATATGAACTCAACCGTATGTCCAGAGTTGGATTCGGTGGGCCGTGCACAAAATCGCCCGTTGAGTGGAACCGCGGGGCCCGCAAAATGGTGATTTTATCAACAGTCTCAGAATCGGACCAAAC
Organism: Iris pallida; assembly: GCA_029216955.1. Lineage (NCBI taxonomy): Eukaryota > Viridiplantae > Streptophyta > Magnoliopsida > Asparagales > Iridaceae > Iris > Iris pallida. The sequence goes on along the minus strand of JANAVB010042779.1, from coordinate 1,955 downwards.
TTGGCATGCAGGACCAGAAAAGCGATACGGTCCTGTTGGCGCAAGTTTCGTCTCGATATGATGAGCGTGTACAAAGTAATTAGAGCATTTGCAAAGTGCACGATACGGTAAATTTCGACGGATACGCATCAAACTCGTCGCGCACACGCGACCAATTTGAATTCCGCCAAAGCCCACACAACCACGAAGCCGTTACGCTGCTTTCGATGCTTGCGGTTCGCGACCACGTCACCCGAAATGGCGGGACGCACGTCGTGTGGAACAATTTCTAGATTTTGAAAACAGTTTTTCGGTGAACTTTACAATCAAATTACTCATTAAATTGTAAACGAAAAATTAATCTATCTGAAGGGTCTTGTTGTGCTACATGCTGTCTAAATAATTGTTCAAATAGATTTTGAAACTCTTTATGAATTGACAGGAAACTTCCTTCCAAATCGAGGTTTTGGCACGAAAAACTGTTCTGTTTTTAGCAGTTTTTCGTCGGACTTTGGTTCGATTTCTTGACATATATACTACGCATCTACGTAAACTAATTTATGGATTGAGAAGAGGGTTATGTAGGCTCTACGAAGGATTTTACGGTTCGAATTATCGTCGAGCGAGGAGAAAATTATGTACCTATAAAGTTGGGGGAAAACCCGACTGCTGCTGTCGGTTTCACGCGCTCCGGCGCTGTTGTGGCTGCTCCGGCCGGCCGACGACGGCGCGTGGCGGCACGCGTACACCTGGGATCGCCAGGGAGCCAAGGGTGGTGGCGCGGTTGGTTTTCGTTAGGGTTTTGGGGTTGCGTTCCTTAATATATACTAATAGTATATATGATCGGTGTGGATGGAGTACTGCTGTTCTCAGCAGAGGCCTGGGCTCGGGCCTGCTCTCTGCTTGGCCGAGCGGGGAGCTTAGCCATGTGGCCGGAAAATAGCTTGTCTTGGCCGCTATGGGGCTCAGGCCTGGCATTGAGCTGCTGGGCATTGGTTTTAATATATATATATATATAATATATATATATTATATATAATATAATATATTTTACATATATAATATATATATATATATAATATATATATATATATATATATATATATATATATATATATAATATATATATATGTATAAATACATTGATAAAATATATATAATATATATATATATATATATCTATATATATATATATATATATATATATATATATACACACATAATTTCCTATGTACATATATACATATATATACACACATATACGTATTATTTATTTATACACACATATATCAATATCTATACAAAATATGTGTCCCTATATTTTCCTATGTATATATCAGTAAGAAAATATTATAACTCTTCATATTATATATATATATATATATATATATTATATATATATATATATATATATAGATATATATATATATATATATATATATATATATATATATATATATATTTTCATATTATATATATATTATATATTATATATATATATATATTATATATATATATATATATATATATATATATATATATATTATATATATATATATATATATATATTATATATATATATATATATATATATATATATATATTTTATATATCTATATATATAATATATATATATTATTAATATATATATATATATATATATATATAATATATATATTTTTTATATAAATAAAAAAAAATATATATATATATTTATATATAAAAAAAAAAAAAAAAAATATTATATATATATATTATATATATATATATATATATATATATATATATATATATAATAAAAAATATATATATATATATATATATATATAATATATATATATATATATATATATATATATATAATATAATTTACACAATATATATATACATATCCTTATATATTTTTATATACGTATACATATTCTATATATATTTATACATATACACATACACTCATATTTCTATATATATATATA
>JANAVB010042778.1:0-49412 GCA_029216955.1 Iris pallida | reverse complement strand
ATATATATATATATATATATATATATTATATATATAATATATATGCTGTATTATATATATATATATATATATATATATATAGATATATATATATATATATATATATATAATATATATATATATAATATATATTATATTAGTACTTTATTATATATATGTGTATATATATATATATATATATATTAATATATATATATATATATATATATATATAATATAAGATATATATATTATAATATATATATATATATGTATGTAGTATTTATGTATATATATATATATTTTTTTTTCATATATGTATATGTATTTATGTATTTATGTATATATATGTATATGTTCATAGTCTATATATTATTATATATCCATTTATATATGTATTCACTATACCTAGTGTAAATTATTATTATGAAAATATTGCTTGTCATATTTTTATGGCTACTATGTAAAATTTTACTATTAAAATATTAATATTTATTACTTTTACCTCTTTGTATTTTGGTATTTAATTACTGCAACCATTTGGTGTCCAAGTCTAGCATGGATTTTTGGCCCAAATGTGTTTTCACACATTCAAGACCTGTACAAGTATATTGGACTTGATTCATGGCCTTGGGTCCTGTATTTGAACTCTGGTTCAAATTATGTACATGGACAAAATACGCAGATAATTAATTATTTAAATTCAATTGTGTGCCATGGTGTTTTGGATTTCTAAAATACTTTATTACTGTTAAAATTGGAAAAATAGTATTTAGATACTATGTTAATTTAGCTAATTTAATATAATTTTTACAATATTTAATTTACAATTTTGCCACTGTTTTGGCATATGAAACCAAAACTCATTTTCTATGTACTTAGGAAAACTGATTTTATAAAATACATGTACTGGTTAATAAATTCCAGAAAAATTATAATAAATTTCTATAATTAACAAGGATCATTTGGTACTTTATTTTATATAAAATTAAGCTTTTTGTCTATCACAAAAATTGTTGGAACACAATGTTCATTTGATTTAATTATTAAATAATTATGACTTGCAACTTTTTGTGTTATTTGAGTTATAGCCGTGTTGAACCTCACCCCTCACTAGTGTAAAGACCCTGAAAAGTTAGTTAGTAGTGTGTCATCCCACATTGGTCTCCTATGCTAAAGTTATCATTTGGCTAGGGCCCAGTCACAAGTCGTGTTTCACCAATTAGTGTCTTAGTGTTTTAGCTTAGTATAAAAACTAAGTTATGTATTCATTTCTACAGTGACGAGTTACCAGGCATCTATAGCATTTTTATCGTAGCTTGCTTTGCTTTGCTTTGGTAGAGGTAAGTACTTTCTACAAACTTTACATACTGTTACATAAATGAACTGCAAATCCAACCATGTTAAATGCTGATCCTTGGGGTAGTAAGTTAAAATATCACATATTGTACTTTCCATTACTACCATGCTTAGAACAGTCTTTATGTATCTCTCACATGATTAGAATATGGGTTATGGGGAAACTGACAGTTGAGTACGTGATCATGCCCCCTATAGTAGCGAGCGAGGTCGCATTTTATATGCATACCTTGCCGCAGGCCATTATCCAGTATTTTTTGTACGGATGTACACCTATGCTTGTAGACTTGTACGTATGTATATTTTATTTACATGTACCACAGTACATTGTACACCTATTGACGATCACGTACCTGCTACAGTTTTAAACATTATATTACATCTGTCTCATGACATATGTGTCTTTGCCATGATAGATATGTGATGCCATGTTTCCAGTTATTCTCTATGTTCATTTCATGTTTCATATACTAGTTTGTTAGAATCAGTACTTGCTCCTGTCCTGACAGGATAACGTTGTAGGTATCCTTACTGAGGAGGAGTTACTCTGCGACTCATATTATGGAGATACTGCTGAAGACCGGCTTTGCTTTACGAGGATGTTCCTGCGGGGAAACTCGTCTAGTTTGCGTAGTTGCTTGGAATATTTAGTGTAGTCATGTATTAGACTACGTATTTTGTAACTGGACATGTATCCAGTTTTACATTTCAGACTTGTACTTTGGACTTATTTCTATATGAGACGACTTTTGTGTTTGGAGCATTTAGACTTTTATTCACTTATAGAACTGTTAGCACATTAGTCTTATCCTGTTGTCTTTAGAACAGCTTACTACGTTTTATCTCAAACGTAGGCTGGACATGACTCGGCCCAGCCCAACAATTTGGGTAGCAGGTCGTGACAAGACTCGCTCTGATACTGGTGCCATCCCGGGGATCAAGTCTATAGTGAACTCAATCTCCCGCTCTGGCGGAATCCCTGGAAGTTCCTCTGGAAAGACATCTGAAAACTCTTCAACTATCGGGATAACTGCACGCGCTACTGCCATTCGCAATACTGGGGAAGATGGTTCCACTGCCTCTAGAAAATGAAACTCTGGCTCGCCTGGAATACTAAAGACAACCCTGCCAACATGGCACTCTATCCTAGCATACTGGTTCCTCAACCAATCCATGCCTAAGACTATATCATAGTCTGCCATAGGAAACTCTATAAATCTAGGGAAACTCTCTACCGCTAACTACGATCCGACACGAGAAAAATACTCGATTCTCCCCACAAGACCATTACCAGTAAGTATATTGAGCCTTACTGATAATGACTCGGGCTCCAATCCTATCCGTGTCGCGAATCGTACAGACATGAATGAATACGATACACCAGAATCAAATAATACCGATGCTGGAGAGGAGTTGACGAGAATTGTACCTGCCACTACCTCACCTGGTGCAACTTCTTCTTCCATAGCCATCATCATGGCCTGACCTTGTCCTCTAGCTGCGGGTCACCTCTGCTGGAAACCTCTCTGCCTACTCTGCACTTGAGCTTGGGTATACTGCTGCTGGTTCTGCTGATGAAACGCCTGGGCCTGAGGCAACAATGGCCTCGGGTACTGCTACTGCTGCATAGGTGCGAGTCCCTAACCGACGGACTGGTTAGGTTGGAAGAGGACGAACTACCCCTATTCGGGCAGGCTCCTATCTTGTGATCTGATGCCACAAGCCAGGCACAATCCCTGCGCCCTGTGACAATCTGCCATCACGTGTCCTGGCTTCCCGCAATGAGAACATCCCATCGCGAAAGTCTGCTTCTGCTTCTGCTGCTGTGGGTACGTCGGGGTTGAATGCTGAACCGACGTTACTGAGGCCGCCCGCCTCGGAGTTCTAATAGTCAAACCCTTATTGCCGGGGCTGGAGCTGATGATTGATGCATCTGATTGTGGGTTCGCTTCCTACCTCCGGTCCTATCCACGATCCTATGGGAGGTGTACTCGTGCTCCTAGCTGCCCTTAATACTGCATCGAAAGTCTGGTGTTCGAACTGTTCTACTGCCAAATATCTCTAAATGCAGCCCCTGCTGGAACCGCTGGGCCCTATCAAACTCGGTCGCCACCAAGGTGGGGGGAAACCTACTGAGTCTAGAAAACTCAGATGCATAACCGTCGACCATTCTGCCTCCTTGCTTCAAGTTGGTAAACCTCATCTGCAGGTCGTACCGAGCCACAACATCGAAATACTTCGTCTGGAATATTTCTCTAAATACCGCCCAAGCAACTGGACACGCTAATCCCACGGCCTGCGCCGTCCACCAACTGCGAGCTAAATCTAGCAACTGTAGGCGTACTACCGCCACCTTCTCATTCTCAGGAGTTCTAGCTGCTTCCAAAACCACTTCGGTATCTTGAAGCCATGCATCTGCGGCAATCGTATCCTCGCTGCCGTCGAAGAAGGAGGGTTCAAGCGCTTGAAGCTGTTGGCCGCGCTGTTTCCTGGATGACCGCCTCTGGTCAAAGCGTCTGCCACCGCCTGGTGCAAGGCATCTCCGCGACGGTCCTGGGAAGTTATCAAGGTCCTGATGAGACCTACCAAGGTGCCATCGTCAAGCTCGGCGGGCTGGACGGGCCGAACTGGTGGCTCTCCTCCAGTAGGCACGACTCTGGAGGCTAGTCCGGAATGTTGGGCTTGATCTCCAAGTTGCGGCTGGTCCACGGGAAGTGCTCCACCTTGCTGATCGGCGGGGTCAGGTACAGTGCCGCTGAAGAAGACGACACAGGGAAACATAAGGAAGGGCCAGGATAGATCAACGATACAAGCATGTGATCAGGTCAAGATTCTCAGGGATTTGAAGATACGAGCAGAGATCAAGGGCGAATACTGATTGAGACATCTATTAGGTAAACCTCACATTCTTGAATGCCAAGACCTGCATGGGCCACCACTTAAACCATGTTCCGCCCCAGAACCATAATACTGGCGAGCGGGGGGTACATAGCCAGCTACGTATATTGAAATGGAATCCATCTCGCTATACGGTCACAGCTGTCTAGATATGAGGGTTTACTACAAGCCAACGGTATCTAAGGTCAAGCCTATTGTCTCAATCTCAAGCAAGTATTAGTTACAAGATGTTAGATCCCCAAATATACAATAAAAGGCGTCCCAAATATTACATATTCAGCTGATCATGAAGCTAGCCATACAAAATGCGAGGACTAGCAAGAGTTAAGTCATACATGATCAACCCTAGGATTTGTTAATCATGTTACAGCCCGTAGGCAGACAGTAAGTAAATATGCATCGAGCTAACATGTGCTCGTCGGCTAAACGTCTCAAAAGAATAATTTACAATAGAGTGAGTGAAACAAAATAGAAAACCCACTCGTAGCCCGGGTTTCTTCTAGTCGCCACCATCGGGCTAGAAGTTCGGTAGATCCTCGGGTGCTGCTCCGAAATCTGGCCACACAAAACCAGCTGGGTCAAACCCCAGAAAGAGCAAGTGCCACAAAGGAGGCCACGAAATAAGAAAAAGCCAGCATATCAGAACATAAGAAAATGGAAGAAAGTACAAGTAATAAAGAGTATAACAGGACAATAAACGACTAGGGACATGGAACCATTCCGGGAGCCAGATTACAACCCGTAAACCAAACAAGGACCGGGGTTGTAACCCTTCGCCTGAATAGCACTTGTCTCTACCCATTTATTGTTAAGATAAGTAAAACAATCATGTTCAGGGGTACCAGGTATAGGGACTTAGACGAGACTTAGACCAGGCTGGACACCATCCATTCACAAGCGGCCAAGCAAATACTCGGCTTACTACTTAACTAACTAGGGTTATCACAAGCCTAATTACTAACAAGATGCAAGTAAGAAATTCCCAGTCCCAAGCCCTGCAGACTATCTAGTTATCCTTCCGCGGGTTGAGAGTATGGTTGGGTACACGCCTAGGAGACGATATACCCTTAGGTGACTTAGAGGTGCAACACATGAAGTATGCTGGAAGTGTGTCCTATTCGTCGGCAGGCTACAAGTCCGTTTAAAGTGCCCAGATAACGAGATCGCCTGTGACTGGAAATTCTCCATGAACTACAGTTCGATCTAGTCATTAGCCTAATCCATATTTAGTGTGAATTCCTGACCGGAGTAACCAGGGAGTCACGTCCTAGACATGATGCAAGACAAGACAAGACAAGTGGATTGCACGAAGCAGCAAGGATGAACACCCACGGAGTTAGAGTTGCTTATATGAGTCAAGTTAGGCATCGCAAAAGCATCAAGTCAAGTCAAGTTACAAGTTACAGGTTACAAGTCAGGAGTGCGCCGCCACGGGCCACTATCAAGTTATCCAGTATCAAAATTAATCATGAATTACAGGTTAAAAGTTAAGGGCGCACCCCATCGGGTCACTATCAAGAAGATCAGAAAGTACTAGAATCATACTTCACAGAAATCACAAAAAACCGTACTAGTCATAAGCAAAACGCCAAAAACCGTGCCAGGTCGTGTTGGGTCGAGACAGTCGTGTTGGGTGGAACAAGATATCAAAACTCCAACCCACAAAAGAGAAGCCAAGTCCAAGGAATAAAATCCAAACCATCATGGGCAAGTGGGTTGCGCAGGGGATCAGATTACGCAGGGGAAAATGGACTGCGCAGGGGATGAACTGCGCAGGGGATGGACTGCGCTGGGTCGGATTGCGCTGAGAGCAGGTTGCACTGGGTCAAGCTGTCACGCCCCGATCCGAAAAATCGCTCGTCCTCGCTAGATTTCACCCGAATCATCGTCCCGCTGGGGCGTGATGCCGCACGAGCTTGGAGTTGCGCTCATGCAAGGAAAGATAACAGGTTCACATAGAATATCTCAATTTGATAACATAAGCAGCGGAAGGAAAACAGAGTATAACATAAGAATCTTTTTATTCATAATGAACTGAAGGTTACAAAGGCTCTGAATAGCCCAACATACTATGCCAATTGGCTACAACGCTCATGATCTCTCTAGCTCACAAAGGATTACATTGTTCCATACATTATGCCTCTTTATAGCCACCAAGCCAAGCCCCGCCCCAAGTCGGTCATAACCTAAGCCTGCACAAACTAGTGGGGGATTAGTGCTTTCGTCTCGCTTCGTACTGATCAAGACCCGCTCGCACCAAACCAAACACTTAATCTATTTAGTGAAACATGCATATTAAATTGTGATCTTTCTATTTAGCCTTAGGATCGATTTATGGCAACACTTAAACATAGCACATTATCATAAATGTGTCCCATACCGTGTTCTGCAGCAGATACAGTCAGACATAATATGAAACATAAACATAGTGATTCGTGCTCATCCCGTTCCTCTTTGCCTAGCCTGCCATGGTTAAAACTTACATAAGTAATCATACGATTCGCCAACAACCAATCATAACCGTAAACATATGCATAAGGGTCGCAGGCCCTACGCCTGCACCCAACTCATCTCAGCCCACCAGCCCTATCTATATGAAGGTCACAGTGTTTCGCACTGTAATAGAACTTGGCATCTCTTATGTGTAAGCATCAATCGCTTCGATATGGGTTGCTAGCCCAGTATCCGAAGGATCCCAAACTTACGGATATCATAGCTTATCACAGCACTGGACGGTCGCAATCCGTCCGAATGTTGTGCACCATAAATACCACACATAATTCCCTCCTAGGCCGAACGGTCCCGGCGCCCCGGCGTAACCGTTCGAGGGAAGCCGTACCGTGCACGGGCCATCCGAGTCCATGACCATACAATACGTACCATAGCATACAATCCATAGCATACCAACGATCTCGTATTCCATAAACATAGTCCCGTTCCGTAACATATCCGCGTCTCATAAACATAATCCACCATCCATATGGGGAGCTCGTCGGCGTTATGCCCCAACACATCCATATTGATGCACGACGCCCAACGGCTTAGTCATCTCGTTTCATATTCAGCGCGTACCATTCGTAAGTATTCACATAGCCTAACTCCGTAGTTACTTAGTCTTTTCGTACTAAGTGCACGAAGGCACGCTCAGCACCATAATCAATGTTCTACGCCTAGAGTTCAATGTTCTCGGAGCCGTGCACATGATGCACATATATCGTCTTTCAATGTTCTACCATCATTGCCCTACCGCGACTCGTACACTTGATGCACGTCGCCTCAATTGTTCGATTGTTCAATGTTCTATCTTAGTGTTCAACGCATATTTAGACACTTACTCGCTGAGCCACGCTCGCTAACTCGATAACATCTTACGCATACAATGATATCTTTTATTAGACGTGAAGGAATAGGGAGAGAGAGTCAAGAACCCGCCCACCTTAAGCCGATACGCCTTGTTGTTTCGTCGGGCTGAAGCATCTCGCTTCCAAACTCGATCGCATAGCTAACTCCCGGACTTAGCCATTCCTTTGAACTACTCGGTTGACTTGGCCTATCGCGTCCATACCACGATCCGTAATCCAGCATAAAGGCATAGCCTGCACACCAGATCAACTAACATTAGCACTTGCTCAAACGGAACTTATCCTTTGCATCGATTCGATTCATATATTCCAACCGACTCAAAGCTCACCTTTGGCCAACGTAACTCTTGCATCGATTCGCATCGATACCTCATCGGGTCAACGCAACTCTTCGAGTCAACGACTCATCATAATGCACCGATGCGGAGCGGGACATTACACAAGCCGCGCAGGGCTGAGTTGCGCTGGAATTGGGTTGCGCTGGAGCGGGTTGCGCTGGGTCAAGCCGCAGGGGAGCGAGCGGCGCAGCAGTCAAGTGCGCCAAGGAAGGAAGACGCTGGAGCTAAGAAGCGCCAGCGCAAGTCAGCTCAGCGCAAAGCGCTGGCCGAGGGGTTGCGCAGTCCGGCCGTGCGCTAAAGAGCGCAGTCCAGCCGTGCGCTAAAGAGCGCAGGCCGAGAGTCTTCTCCATCTGGCCGAGAGGGTGACTCCAAGAACCCTAAATTTCAAATCTTCATACTTGGCCAAATCAAACGAAATTTGGATTTTCAAAGTTCTAACTTGTGTAAAATTGAATTCTCTTCCACATGGAAGCCTCAAAACAAGGAAAAATCTAAGTTAATAGATCAAAACCAAAAAAATCTGAAAATGGTAAAAACTTAGATCTAGAAAAATGGAAGTTCCAAATCACAAATACCAAGTTTCTAATGTTGTTCACCATGGCCTACTCTAGCTAATGGACAAATAAAATTGGGGTCCTTATGTGGTGGCAAGGTGCACTTGCCTATGGTGTTGGGTGTTGTGGGAAGAAGGAAGAAGAAGAAGGAGTTAGAAATTTAATGAGGAAGTAATGAGGAGAGAGAATGGTTGGTGGGGATTTTAATGAGGGTGGGTTGTGGTGAAATGAGGGTGGAGTATAGGTTAAGGTGTTCCAATGCATACTAAACCAAACCAATTCCTTCTCCACAAAATAAAACCAAGCCAGGTCCAAAACCCGTTTTACGAGAAAACCAAAATCCGCAAGTTAAGCCAAATAACAATTACAGGCCAGAATCTGGAAAAATAAAATACAGGTCCGAAATACATATAAGCCTAATTAAAAATACGTATTCCGAAATACGGACGTTACAGCTCAGCCCGACCTCGGGTTCAACATATGAAGCCCAAGACCAAGCCCGGAGGATCGGATTTGGCTCGAGTTGAACTCGGGTTGGGTCGGGTCCATCGGATTTATCGAGCTCTAATATACTAATTAAAATAATTTTATACAAAAGTAATATTAAACACAAAAAATAGCAATAAGTCTTGATCATTACAAAATACAAACTGAAATAAGATTTAGGATAAAGATTTGAAAAGTTTGGGTGAAAAATTTAGGATTTACACTTTATATATATTATATATATATATATATATATTATATATAATATATATATATATATATATAAGTCGGGTTTCGGGTTCTTCGGGTAGCCCAACACATGAACCCGAGCCCAACCCGATTTTTGATCGGGTTCAAATATTTGAACCCAAACCCGAGCCCGAGTATCTTCAACTCTAACCCAACCCATTATCGGGTTTACCCGATCGGGCTCGGGTTTAGTCCGCCCGAGTTGCACCCCTATTACAAATAGTATGATCGGATCATGGTATCATTACCTAATTAGTTGATACATAAATCTAGTTATTCTATTTATATTGTATTAACAGGATTGTTCATTTTTTACTTGTTTTATATGTATTTATATGTGCGATCTGTTCGTTATGTGTCTTTTTGTTTCTACCGTATTATTGTTGTGATTATGATTATTGTTTTGTTATTGGAAGAGATTAATATACATATCTAATACATAGTGGTCATAGAGTGGAGTACACTTTAATATGACCAATAGGGTTTGATCTCTTTGTAAATCATATAGTTGTATAGGTCATGTGCATGCCCCACGTATTTCGGGATCAGAATGTGACACTATCGTAATGTATACTATTACGCCTATAATAAAGACAATATGTTCACAATATCCAAAATCAATAACATCATCTCAACTATCATCTAGAGCGGTAATAATAAGACAATGAACATATGGCCTAAACGTACGAAATAATAATCCCATAATTAACTAAAAGTCGAGGTTCTAATCTAAAAAAAATAAGATATCAAATTTGAACAAATCCACTAAAATAAATTCCTAGAGCAAAAAACAAGTAGCATGTAGAAAGAAATATAGTATATCATAATTATGATCAATACCTAAGAGATGCATCGGTAGCAAGATCACCATCTACGAACGAATCCTCACCCTCGTACAATCCTTAATTATTTGAATACAAGTCACCTAATATTATCTTGCTATACGTTGTCCACTAATAATATTAAGATGATTAACCACAACATGCAAGGAACTAAAAAAATCTACCTAGATGCATATGTATGTTTTAGAGCACAAAATTCCCACACGAGGACGGGTTAGAATGAAACAACCATGATATGTATGACTGAGTAACGATATAATAATAGGTAAAGTGAGACGTATCAATGCGTAAGGTCATGTATATTATTACCAAATATCTACTAACATAATGTGGGTTGGAAACGGCGTTTAAACCGCTTGTAAATTCTCCATCAATTAATAATAAAATATACGGAAGTTAATAATTATGAAACTATTTTTTTCACATATTTTATTTAGATATATCAATAACAAATTATAATTAAACTATAACATATCTATAACAAATCAATAAAAAATATAAATCATAATTTAAATATAAACAAATCTATAATATAAATATAACTAAAATATAAATCCAAATATATTTTACATGCAACACAAACGAATTGACTAGTTTTATGTAATTTATGCTGCTCATAGTTTCAGTTTCCACCAAATAAACGATCAATATTTTTATAGAACAGCATGAAAGAGGAATAAGTTGTCACGACGAATACAGTAATCTGGCACAATCAGCTGCTAACGGCAGTTTTTTTTGTTTTACATTCAAACTTTTGTTGCAAATTGCAATACATCAGTACCACGAACAATAAAAGAACAATTACAATTCGAAACAAAGCCATTTACCAACAATTTCCACTAATGTACGTAGTCGACAAGTAAGCTGCTGTAACGATATTCTCCAGCAAACCTTTTCGTTTTCATGCAGCAATGCTTGCATTGCTCGTCGAGTAGGCAACGTCCACCTTCTGCGGACCACCGGAGAGTCGCCTCGCCCCCGCCGTCGGAGACGGCACGCCGGACGCGGGAAACAACAACCTCTTCTTCGCAGAGCTCACCGACCCCCTCTCCGAGCCCGTCTCGCTCTGGTCGGTGGTCGACAACGCCCGGGGCCGGGACCTCGCCTTCGCGGACTCGGTCGAGGCCATGTAGCTGGGGACCGCATGGTGCGCGCTCGACTGGCTAGCGTCGTCCCTCGCCGAGTGTTCGGGCTGGACGCCGAGGCAGCTCCCGTATCACCCTCTGCGGCTTTCGGGCTCGCCGACTTGGCCTTAAGCGCCGTCGGCGAGGGAGGGGGCGGACGAGAGGGATTGGCGGCTGGCCGGTCGTTTCTGGGACGAGGAAGACGGCCTCTCGAGGCTGGCATCGCGACGGGGGTAGGACCTGACCATCTCGGCGCTGACAACGCTTCGGCTGTCGCTCCTCGCGGGGGGGAATGGACGTTCAGGTCTTTCTCCGAGGCGCTGCGGCACTCCCACGGCCTAGCCGCCATCCAGCGCTCCAGCCAGCTCCAGCCCCATTGCGGATTGTTCGGATCCATGAACATCGGATTCGCCCTCGAAGGGTTCTTCCACTGTTGCGTTACACATTTAGATAAAGAGTCCGAGAAGTCGAAATCGATTGCAATTTATTTAGGTAAATTCTAAAGGTACTCCATATTTTACTCCATGACAACCCAGTCCTAGGACTGCAACTTGTTGGCAGTCCTAAAGAATTTAAATATTAAGATAGACTGTCAACGAAGTCGGCAGTCCTCCTTAATGTTAGGACTGCCAAGTTGACAGTCCTAATGGGCTGTCCTGGAGTAAAATGTGGAGTCCCTTTAGAATTTACCTTTATTTATGATCAGTTAGAAGCAAATGGAGAGTATACCTGATGAGAAAATGCATAGGCCATTGCTCTTTCCCTTCTTATGGCAGCCTCTTGCCTGTGCTGTAGGCTTGCTTCAATCTGTTCTTTGGTCTGAAGACTGGTATCCCATTCCTCTGCCATCTGTTACAAGCATCAAGCAGCACGATAACAGTCAAAATACCTGTGTCACAAGAGCGAGGACACTGACACGGAGACAAACATGATAAGGAAACGGGATACATACATTTTCAACTACATTGCACGAACATGGATATAGCATATGTGTACGATACAGATATGGACACCATTTGTCGTGTCCATGCAACATAGCAAAATAGAGAGCATCTATTTTCAACAAATTATGATAGTAGATAGTAGTGCTATAATAAAAAAAGCTAACAGTAAAAAAGCTCCAACATATTTTTAATCTGTAGTTAAATCTAGAATACTAAACAGAGCTTAGATTTAGGGCTAATTTGTAGCTAAATACCGTTAACTTTTACTGATTTGTAAGTTGAGATCCTAAACTATTAAAATTGACAACTTGCCATCGTAAACTATTATAATTAGCAATAAAATACCTTGCACTTTTCCAAAATTTGTAATTTGATACCCTTATGCCGTTAACAATGACGTGGATCACTTTCCATATTTATTAACATTACCCTACCTTACTGTCATAGGGTAGCAAGTTACAAATCGGTTAAACTTTAAGAATATTAGTTGCTAATTTAATAGTTTAGGATAAGAAGAAGTCAATTTTAATAGTTTATGCTAGCAACTTGTAATTTTGTGAAAGCTGAGGAATATTAGTTGCAAATTAGCATAGCTTTAGAAAATAACTTTCCACAAATTTCAAATAAATGACCGCACTTCCAACTTATTGTCTTCCAGGAATTTACAACGTGTAGATGTGATCGGATATATACTTTAAAAGCAATGACCGAAGAATAATTTACGGGTGCATACATAAGAAAATGGCAGCATTATAGCTACTTTGGAGCAAAGGAGTAATTAGTGCATAATAACCAAGAAAAGATGTATAATTCTTTTAGGTAAGAAGAATATGCTAGTTAAACAAATTGCTCATTCGATAATGGTACTTAGATTTTAATGCCAACCCAAATCATATTACCAAAAGGATTTTATTATGGTGCGAGACACCACACAAGAAGAACCATAAGCCCTTTATTACTACAAACCTGGGAAGCACGGGCACTTCAAAAATCTAGGCCGTGTCGTGTTGGTTGTGTGTCATACACGTATCTGACACACCACGGACACTACAAAAAATCCTAGGACACCAAAATTGGCATCATATGCCGCCGTGTCCTTAACTTGTTGTGTCGTATCTGTGTCTGTGCAACATAACTAAAACAAATCTGCATATGTGGAATGATCTTTGTGGGGCATGCACAATAATCGGGGCCTTTTGGACAAATTTCTCATTTCAACGCTACCCTTCCCTTCTTTTATCCTTTGGCAACATATTTAAGCTCTTGTCCTCAGAAGGCGAGTAAAAAATTTAGTCAAGTTTTTTCTATGATCTTATAATTTTTAGTATATAGTGGCGCCCTTCTGCAAACCAATCAACTCAATGTTACATATTTACCTCTGATTGGTTATCATATGAAAGAAGAAACGGCAATAGTAACAAATTATAAACCTTGTACAGTAATCTAATTTCTAGATGTATAAGAGAGTCGATTTCTCTATAACTTTCGGTATTTGTCTCAAATATTTTAGTCCCATATCACCATATCGGATAGGCACATAGAAAAGGTTGTCCACTTCTTGTATAACTTATAAATACCCCCTCAGTGTCTCCTAACCACCACATGGTACCAGAGCACTAGACTTTCTTCTACACTTAGAAGAAAAATGAAAGTCGATGCATACTGACAAAAGTATGTAAAGTTACCATGGAACTCGGCATTAAGGAGAACCAAATTTTGAGGTTTAAAAAAAGGCATGAAGTTAAAGATGCACAACATTGTGTATTCAAAGAACCAATGGGTGCAAAATCTAGCCTTGCATAACTTGGAAGAACTCTTTCTATCATGGAGAAGGACTGCCATATTACAAAGTGAACTGGTTTCAAAAGAACAAGAAAAAATAAATCTTGTAAAAATTATATATACCAGAATTGCACTATACATTAGAATACAGTCGGGTGTATAAATGTTATAATAGGTTGAACCATGTCCTCCATTTATTCTCTAAAGAGATATAGCATAGTTACCAATTCGCTAAGGTTTAAGATACTATAGTCGTTATTTGGAGTAGTAGGCAGTCTTTGGCTATTGCCAAGTGTATCCATCTTAACTGACACTCCTCTCAATTCTCATGTATCCCTATGTTATCACTTCGCCCCCCACATTCATCCAAGTCTTAGATTGGTTATGCTTATAAACATCAGTATAGTAATGAACTAAACAAAAGAGGTCAAATTTTAAGAATATCTAAAGGTCCAGACAGCTCAACAAAGAGCTTATTTCATCAACCATGGTTGTCCGAGCATTTGAATTTTGACATACCAGTTCCTCCTCCTTGTCATTTCAATTATCAACCATACATATTGACTAATGTACCCTGGATAACTAAAAGACTGTAAGAGATTCGATAGTTGTTGCCAAGAGATAACCTTTTGTAGCAGGAATAAAGCAAGACTGTCGTTGTCAAGAAGATTTGAAGGCAGACAAAATGACACAAAAAACATAAGGCAGGGGTTATGTAGGAGGCACATTCACTCCAATAATGTGGTCCATGTATTGTCAGACACGTATTGGATACAATCAGGACACCCCAAAAAGCACTAGGACACGCTAAAATAGGTGTCGTGTGTGTAGTCGTATCCTTAATGTGTCATGACGTACCGTGTCCGTGCAACAAAGTGTGAAGCTAATTGAGAATGATCAGTTTATTTACCCTTTGCTTCTCAAGTTCCCTTTCATGCTTTAACTGCAGTTGCTTTTGGAGTGCCTGGTTTTCCTCTGTCATTCTGATCCTCCTCGAACGGATCTGCGATTGAACCCTTGCCAATGTTTGCATGCAACGCAATGTGGCTACAGTCTGTTGCTTGACAGAGTTGCTGTTAGTCATGGCCTTCAACCGAACCAGTCCCCTCAATGCCCGCAATGCTCTCCTAGCCTGATGTAAAATTGAAAACGTGAAATTAAAAAAAAAAACGATTACATATGTGCTCAATGAAGTTAATTTCAGGCCATCACAATAACTGGAAACAGTAAAAGTTAATAAAATGATTCGATAAAAATATATAAGGTGGATTATACTACCTAATCATGTATAAGGAAAGTAAAACACTTCAAAATAACTAAATTGTATAACATGTTGGGAACGCGTGTGACCCGAACCGGAGTTGGCCCATAAGATGCGATATTGAATTGGGTCCATATGCCTTAAAAGAGAATTCTCATGTAAGGCCTGAACCAATCCCAATTATCTACACCACATGATCCCACCTCCTAACCAATGTGGGACTAAATACCAACTCCATTGTCACCCCCCATTTGAGCGCTCAACCGGAAACGAGATACAACCCAACAATAAAAAACTGATATAAAATTGAAAACGTGAAATAAAAAAATAAAAACCGATTACAAATGTGCTCAATGAAGTTAATTTCAGGCCATCACAATAACTGGAAACAGTAAAAGTTAATAAAATGATTCGATAAAAATATATAAGGTGGATTATACTACCTAATCATGTATAAAAAAGTAATCACTTCAAAACAACTAAATTGTATAATATACCAGCATTACTGAATCTATGTCATTACGTGATCAAATTATCCTCAATGTCACGACAAGTGAATATACAAGGTTTATCAGAAAACCTAATTTTGTTGATATATTTTGTTACCTCGATTAGACACAACTGGCCATTATAAACATGTAAAACACAATTTTGTCATTAGTTAAACAGACTGATATTTGATTAAGTAAATCCCAAACAATAGACTGATATAGTAGAAATCAAGTGGGTCTTATACCCGATATCCTCTGAAAGCAGTCTGGATCTTAATCGCTGCGACCTCTTCCTTTGATATGTCGAAGAATCTGGCTGATTTGGTAAGGCGAAGGACCTCCGCTGCAGCCTGTGCTGCAACAGCTGCAGCTTTGGCTGCGACAGCAGAGGCATAGCCACAGAGTAAGCATGCTTGCTCTCATCATTTCGCCATCTCCCAACTTCAGCCCCTCCTGTTCAGGAAGAGGAATAGGCCTATTGGGAGCAGTATCAAATGCTTCGGAAGGATAGTCATCAAAGCTACTGCATTGCCCAAACCATCCCTTCCTAGACTTACTCTTCTGCGTATCCGAAAGAAATAACACCCTTTTATTAGATTTGTGCATCATCTGAATAAAATAAAAATTGAAATTTTGATGTTAGTTTTCACCTGGGTTTTCTTTTCCTTTGGATCAGGGATGAAAACTCTCTTGACAGCAACAAACCACTTTCCTTTGTGTCCCATCTCCTCCTCCCCCTTGTTCTTGTTCTTCTCAATTCACTGTTAAATAAGTAAATAATTCAATAAATAAACCTATAAAATCTAAACTTTTGCAAAGCTAACATAGTCCAAGACATAAAATATGCCATTTTCCATAATCCATGACACAGATAAAAATATATAATTCAAATATGTAACAATAAAAAAAATCGACAAAACTCTATAAAATAATTGCAAAATTCACACTTCTGTAAAGACAAATGAAATCCAACAAACCAAAAAAAGGCCCATTGCTAAAAATTCGATAAGACTGCTAAATTACAAGATTTTCCTAAAGGAAACTCTAAATCAGAAGAATTCAGAGCAAAATTCTAGTAGTTAATGAAACCCAACAAACTTTAAAAATGCCCATTGGCAAGTACTCAACAAAACTGCCAAAAAAAAAACGCAATAAAAACACTGAATCAGAAGAAGAAAAACTCCCAGCAAAATATAAATTTTACGCAGATGCTAATGAAATATAAATCCTCGCAAGTTCAATCAAACTGACAAAACAACATTTTTTTAGTAAAAAATCTACGTCAGAAAAACTCAGAGCAAAATTCCAACTTTCTTCAAAGGCTAACGAGAACCACCCGTGGGAAAAGTCAATATAACTGACAAAACTGAAAGTTTCTTGCCAAAAATTACTTTATACAGGACAAAATCAAAACAAAATCCAAATATTCTGTAAATGCTAATCAACCCAACAAATAAAATTTGCAAAAGAAAAGGGGAAAAAAGAAAATTTAAGTGACAAATTACATTTTTTAAAACTTATGAAAATATGCAATCTATACAACAGGTAAAAGGACATTAACATTCTAGCGTTGGGATCATAAATTTATAATAAACTCCAACTTTCTTTCTTCTCTCTCTCTCTAATTTTGTCTATCTATAAATAGTTAATGGATAGATATACAACAAAATAAAGAACACAACTTTATAATAATTCAACATAAAAAAGTTAAAAAGAAACTACAAACCAAACCTTCTCCCTCAAAAAAAAAGAAAAAGAAAAAAATACAAATACAAATCAAACCAAAATTTCCACCTTTTGCAAAGACCAACAAAATGTAACAAATCAAAATTGTACATTTGCAAATAATGATAATAATAAGACAAAAAAGTTCACTTTTACCAAAAAAAAAAAGAGAGCAAACTTTCGACAACAAACCTATTGGCATCCGAATGAAGTGAGGAGGTGAGAGAAAAATCCCTTGCAAATGCCAATGAAATTCAACAATTTGCAAAATGCCCATTGCCAACAAAATTAAAATAACCATAACTAATGCTAATCAAAATCCAAAAATATGAATGCCAATGTTAAACGAATTAATGGAACTGACAAAATATAATTTAATGTAAAAAAATACAAGTTTTAGGAAACAAACAGACCTGTTGGTTTTGGGGGATCATGCTTTTTTCTCTCTAGAAATTTATCTGATGGTATGGACAACGAGAACAGACTTGGCTTCTTCTTCGTGTGGGTCCCAACGTTTGTGGGACCCACCGTTAGAACAAACAGACAGAAACTGTTTTTTTTTTTTTTTCTTTCCCAAATTAAGAAGTTACTGTTTTGTGCTGGAGGAAGAGAAAAAAAGAGAGGACAAATTTGAGTAAATTTGAACCGATAACTTACGCCTCTTCTGGAGCAAATTACTATAATTAAATTCGGCCATTCGGAGGTCATCGCGCTTATAGTTACCGATAAGAGGGAGGTGAGACTAAGGAGGGTGCGGAGTTCCGTGTGAGTTTGACTGTTTCCGGATACCAATTCCAAAATCCGTTAAAAGGGGTTCAGAAATATTCATAAAAACAGAACAAATCGTTATAGCTTATGGTATTTTTTTTTTCATTTACTAAAAAAAAAATGTTATGGGCTATGACGGTTTTCGTGATCGTTGCAAAAAATATAAAATAAACGTCATATACAAAAAATGCCATAGACTATGATATTTTTTAACATCTCTACTAATATAAAGGGACTTTAAAACGGCTCTAAATTAAGCAGTCTAAGTCGTGAATATCATAAACCATTAAAATTTTAAAAAATGAAAAATAAAAAGTTTAAAATTAACTACATTTTTTATCTTCTGTGGATAACTGAACCCTATCTCTTTACATAAAAAATTAAAAACCATCCAACTATAATATATTTAAAATTAAAATTATTTTTAAACAAACTACATAATATCTAATTAAATACATATCCAGAATTTAAAAAAAAATCATAACAAATCATATTAAAATTATATTTCAAATATTCTATATAATTTAAATTTAATATACTTTATTAATAATATTTGATTTTTTTTTCATAAGTGCAATGCAGGTGAACGTGACTAATTTTTATAACTTTTTTGTCATTTTATGAAAATTTTGAATATTAAGTCTTTATATTTTCATAATTTGTATATAAATATAATTTTAATTTGAAGACAACTTTACATACTCGCATAAGGGTGAGCATTTGGCTATTCGTTTCAACCGAATAACAATAGTTAAAATCAAATAAATCAACATTTAAAAAATTCAAACATAAACCGAATCGAAATTTGCCACAACTGTAACGGAACCGATATAATCGATTCAGTTTGTTCCGTTGGAGTATTTTTATTATTTAATGGATCGAACGAAAATTAGAATTGTGATTAAATTGTACTAGAAAAATATAATTTTTATACATGCAATTGTTGTATTTCCAACTTGGGCCCAATGTTGGACTAGTGTTAAATATAAAAGTTGTGCTTTAAAGAATATACATATCATTGTTGTGTTCAAAATTAAAAAGAATGTGCACATTTTAATCATAAAATATGCATAAAATTTATGTTATCTACGTAACTTGATAAATCTTATTCAGTTATCCTTTTTTTTAATACGAAAATCGAAACTAAAATTGAATAAGTAAAATTTGTATTGTCAAAACCGAACACAAACCGAACTTTCAGTTCAGTTATCGGTACAAAATCGAATAATGCTCATTTCTAGGCATCTTTTCGTGCAGAACTTGATCACAACGAGACATATCTCGTTCAATCTGCATCGTCGAACTAGCCTTGTGAGAGAATTTTCAACGCTGCGACAAATTTTTCAAAACGTCATCCGTGGGATCGACGGGTGACGTTTTGAAAGAGTGTCGCAGAACTTGCTTTCTTTCTTTTAGATGCGGAACTTGCTAAAATACCTTCAATTTGGTTGTTCAACGTTGCAAATCCAACGACGCATGGCTCGTCGAAATTCGAGGTCTGCGCAAAAATATGTGCTCCCGTATCTATACAATTAAATTGAAATTAAACTTATATGCAAACTATAAAATATATAAAATTATATAGTAAAAAAAATAGAACTCAGAAGATGCGTATCGTGCAGTTGGAAATGCATCACATCGTTTGATGATTTATTGCAAAATTTTGGTAAACTTCTCTCTACACAGTTAATTATCCCGAAATTGATCTCCATGTGAATACATTTATGTGTAAATTTTTTGATCAAGAAATACATGGAAGGACAAGGGCTTAAAAATTAACACGTATATGTATAGTTTTTGTAAACAACTTTATAAAAATTAGGAACCTAAAGGACAATTGCAAACCATAAATTTCAGCCATTTTTCACCCAAAATAATCTGAACATGCTAAGGAAATATTAAGTAAACAATTAATATTAAAATCCTAAAGAAATTTAATTCAATCTCAAACAGCCATTCCATACCCTTGTTAGCAATTCAGCAAACAGAAAAAATTCGGAATGCAAAACTACGAGTATAAATCGGCACAATATAAATAAAATACGGTAAAAAATTCGGTCAAAAATTCGTCTAACGAAAAACATTCGGATCAGATTTAATTCGTGTTTAGTACGTTTCATATGAACCAATTCGACACTAAAAATTCGGCATATATATAGGGTCCACCCACCTCTACTCCTTCATAAACGAGGGTTCAGTGTGAGAATAAGAAGATGTTGGATGATGAAAAATCGAAATATTTTCTTTGATTGTTGCAAGCAACATGTGCAAAGACTCTTGGGTTTCTTTTTTGGTTACTGTGAGACTTTTTTTTTTCTTTTCTTTTGATAATTTGTCAGTCTTAATATCTAATAGCAGCAAGAGTCAAGAAAGTCAAGACTGTTGGGTTTTTTGGTCACATTTTTTTGGTCCATTTTTTTAAAAATTCGTACGGTACGTGTTTAAAACGCCACGAGCTTAAAATTCGCATACAAATCCGAAATTTTTAAAAGAACGTAAGTATTATACGTTTATGTAAGATAAGGAAAATTCGTGTATAATACGCGTTTTATACGGGTGATTGCTAACAAAGTCCATACATTAGAAGAATTCCAAAATATGTTAATGTTGTACATGAAGACTGGCGAATGGTTTCCTTGGCGGCTCACATATGCAATTTTAGGCCAGTTTGCTTTGCCAAATTAAGATATTGGAAAAATAAAATTATTTATTTTTGTCTGGTGCCAAAGAAAAGGAGGAAAGAAAAATAATTATCAAATGAATGAAAATATGGAAGAAAACTAGGGTTCCTGCACAAATCTGAAATATGTATTTTAACTATATTCTTGACATTTTCTCACACCAAAAAAAAAACCCGATGAAGAAAAAAAATATATCCATAGAAAGAACAAACAATTAACTTAGGTTGCGTCTGATAATATATATGAAGTAACTTAGGCCAAAGGTTTGACAGTGAAATATTTGTATTTATTACATTTTGTACAAAAATAAAATTACTAGCCAAACGATTGCCGATTGTCACATAACATTTAGAATTGCATGTCTATAGAAGCCAATGTACCAATTTAAAAATGTTATTTAACTTGATTTGGGTGACACTATTGATTTATAATAGAAACTTTCTGTAAACCAGGCGAAGGTCTCAACTCAACCTGACAATATTTTGTTGTTAATTAATTTCTCAAGGATTAAACATGTGATGTTGCTTTGAATATTATATGCAGGAGTCTCTGGTTTGGAGCTACCATTGTTGTTGCTGTCCCCCTTCCTTGGGAAATATTTGTTGGAACTGTCTGAAATCTGCTTTAGCTGGCTTGCATATGCATTTCTACTTCGGAGCTACCATTGTTGATTCAATATAAGGGGCTGTTTTGGTTCATGGAAGTGGTGAAAAATAATAGTACACCCATAAAGTTTGAAACTATTTTATATAGGCATTTGAATTTTATGTTAGTTATTGTCTGTAAGTTGGATTTTAAATATTTGGATAAATAATATTTTGTATGCAAAAGTGGTTAAATTTATACTTTGGTATTTTGATGTCAAATGAGGAGATAAAAATGTGAAAATGTACACTATAAGAAGAACAAAGATTAATTAATCATCTAACTAAATTGATAATTATTTATTAACTTTTTAAATTTAAGTAATAATATTAATATTATTTATTTATTATTATTAAGTACTATCATGTATTAAATAGATAAATTTTGACTTGCCCTCCACTTTGTCTACCATATTTCAAGGTGTACCTCACTGTTTGACCATAATGTAAGAAATTATCTTCTACCCCCCGCGCAGTGTGCCTCCCCGCTACGCTCTCCCCCCCCCCCCCCCCCCCCCCCCCCCTTTTCGGTCGTTGCCGATAGCATTGGGAGCGGAGGCATGCGCGACGGCAGCAGCAACAGCAAGGACGAGTGCGGCACGGGCGAGCATCGGCAGGAGCGTGTGCGTGGTGGAGAATGCGGCAGGGGCGAGCATCGGCGGGGGCGTGCGCGCCGGTGGAGAATGCGGCAGGGGCGAGCAGCGGCGAGGGCAAGCTAGACGAGGTCACGCGCAGTTGGGGCGCGCGCGGCGGGAAAGAGGTGGCAGCAGCAACAACGGCTAGCAGCGTAAGCTAGCAGAGGGGCGAGGGCGCGCATGACGTGGCGGTGGCATGCGCCGGGGGCGCAATGGCGGGGGCAGGGCACGAGCAGCGTGCACAACTGGGACGGGACCACACGATAAGCTGTGGAGAGGCGCACGACGGGGGGGGGGAGGGGGGGGGGGTCTCGATGTAGAAAACAACATAGGAAGGGATATTTTCGTCTTAAAATTGTAGGTTTTGTTACTTATGGACGAATTTTGTTAAAGGTAAGATAATTTATATATTATTGTAAACAGTGAGATGTATCCTTAATATTATAAATAAAGTGGGAGCAAATCAAAATTTCTCTATTAAATAATGGTATACTTAATAGTTAGTTAAATTAACAATTTAGGACTAATACTAATTACTTAATGTATTAGAAATTAATACTTAATATTATTAATAGTCTTGATTAAACAAAACAAAATATTTTACTTTTTAAAATTTATGTATCTTACCAAATATTTTATTATTTAACTGTAATATACTAAATAATATTAGTATAATGAAAATGTTCATCACCTCGGATATGTTTCCAATATGCATTAACCGTATGGTCCAAAAATTTCGAGAATATGTACTTTATGGCTATCTATCTTTGAACTAATCAATTCGAATTTAATATCAAATTAAATTAGCAAAAAGTATTATTACTGATTGATTAATGTAGTTATTAAAAATTAATATAAATGCATTTTAATAAAAAAATGTACAATTTTTCCACCTTCAATTTGAAACGCGGATACGGATATCAAGTGCAAAAAAAGAGAGATCATTATTACATCCATTATATATTCGGAAATTTTCATATAAAGCATAAAATATTTATAAAATTTCAATCAAAGCAACAAGTTTTGGATAATGTCATACAAGGCACCAAAACGTCCTTAGTATAGGCGTTTTGTATTTTTTATTATTAAATTTTTTTTTTCTTACTTAACACACCATTAGATTTTCCGTCCGTTAGATTTTCCGTTAGGGAATATTAAATGGATAGGGATTGATGGGATATAAAGTGGATTCTTTTGTCGGTATTGATTTTTTTTTTCCGCCCATTAGTACAGATGGGATATAAAGTGGATAGCTCACTAGCTAACGTTAACTCGCTAGAATATAGGATAGGTAACGTTCATTGAATGGCTCACATTAACTCAGTAGCCAACGGATAATTTCAAACGGTAAATTATTCATCTTATATAGTAATGGTTAGAGGAAGAGGTTCACATTCACTTCTTCTAACCATTTCTTCTTCATCTTTTATTGTGGACATAAGCTATTCAGTTCAGAAGTTCTCTCAACCTATTCTTCAGTTCAGAAGTCAGAAGCTGTTCTTCACCTTCGTTTTTAGCATCCGTAGGTTACAAGTTTGTGGTAATGGATCCAAATTTAACAATAATTTACTACTATGGAGGTATACTAGATGAATTATCTTATCAAGGAGGTAGTACTCATCTTATTTCTACTTATTATAATATTTCACTAGCTAGTTTACGTAATATTATCAGTGATCGTTTTTCTATTAGTTATGATTTTACAATAAGGTGGTTTTTTACAGATACTTTTTAGTAGTAGACAGTGAGGAAGCATGAAATTTTGTTGTTCAAAATTGTTTAAGTTCATCTTGCATTAAAATTTACATTAATCCCTCGGTATCAAATACTACCACAAATATTATTTCCAGTAGTCAACCAATCCTGGAAGATCAATTTGGTGTCGGCCCTAGCAATGTAAACCAAATTGAAGAGAACATTAACACTGAAAATATGGATGTTGATGATGAAAATAGTGATGATTTAGTTGAAAATTTAGATTATTATTTGTCAAATGATGATAATTTAGATTCTTCCACTTCCGAATTATTTGTTGGTAAATCATTTAATTCTCCATATGAATTTAGAAATTTTATTTCTGATCTAGCAATTAGATATAATTTTAGTTGTTCATCTAAACATAATAATCCCCATAGAATTGTATATACTTGTGATTCTCCAAATTGTTGTTGGAGAGTATATGCTAGAGCCGTCGGCAACGGTAATACTTTGAAATTCGTACATTTGAAGCAAGGCATTCATGTTCAGGTGGATCTATAGGAGGACATCATCCAGTAGCTACTACCGCATGGGTAAGAAATAAAATAATTGGTAAAATTAGAGATGACAACTCCTATAGTCCAGCACAAATTGTGCGTGATATACTTAGAGACCATCGTTTACATATTACATATTCCAAAGCTTGGAGAGCTAAGGAACTTGCATTATCAGAAATTAACGGTAGTTACATTGATGCGTATGGTAGTCTTGAAAAATATGGATTTACAATTATGGAAACCAATCCAGGAAGCAAATGTTTTCTAAAAACAGTTGGAAATAATGAATTTCAAAGAATTTTTATTTGTTTCAAAGCTTGTATTGATGGTTTTTTGAGCGGTTGTTTACCTGTTATTAGCATTGATGCTACTTTTCTTACATCTAGATATCAAGGTAATTTATTTGTTGCATGTGCTCATGATCCAAACTACCAATTATATCCCATTGCTTATTGTGTTGCTGAAAAAGAAAATACTGATTCATGGACATGGTTTTTAAATTGTTTGAAAATGTCTTTTGAAAGTTTTTTTTGAACGATGGGATAGTATTTCTTTTATATCAGATAAGCAGAAAGGATTAATTCGTGGAATGCGAAATTTTTTTCCAAACTCTCCCTATTTTTTTGCATTCAACACTTCAAACAAAATATGAAAGGTCATTTTTCTGGTTCGGGTTCGCAAAAATATCTAGAATGGTTAGATAAACTTGCCCGATCCTATAATGAGGTTGATGCGAACGAGTGGTTCGAGAGAATAAAATCTGCAGATGTAAATGTGTTCAATTGGCTTGTAGGTTCAAATGATGAAAATCGAATTTTCTCGCACTAGATCACTGCTTATGCACCATGTCCACGATTAGATATAAACACATCAAATATTGCTGAATGTTTTAATGGTTGGATAAAAAATTTGCGTGACAAACCGATAACAACTTTGCTTGATGGTATTAGAGCTATAAATTATAACATTGCATGACAAGCATCGAACAAATGCTGAAAATATGCATACATACTTTTGTCCAAGAATGCTTAAGACTATGGCACGCATCATGAGAGAGGCACACCATTTACAATTGTTGCGTTTTGATAATTTATTATTTGAAATATTTGATCATGCAACAAGTAGATGCTATATGGTTCAGCTAGACCGTAAATGTTGCACATGTGGTCGGTGGCAACATACTCTACTACCATGTGTACATGCTTGCTATGCTTGTCATTCATCCAACTTTACAGTGGAAAGTTTTTATCCTGTTGAATTTTCTGTTACAACACTTAGAAGTGTATATTTGCCACGTATGGAACCAATTCCATCCCCCTACACTCCTCAAGTGAATTGGTAAGAGGTCAAATCGGAGTACCACTTGTTGGACGCAGAGCTGGAAGACCGAAGAAGAACCGTATTATGACGCGAGAGCTGGCGACAAGGGATCTCCATTACACGATTTGTGGCGGGATAGGACACATCAAAAGAACATGCACAAATCAACCGATGCAGTAATTATTGTAACTTGAGTGATTGTATTTGTAGTGTTTTTTTTAATATTTTTAGTGTTTATTGTAATTTTTCTAATAATGATATAGTTTGAAGTGTAGGTTTAATTTAATTTTCTTTCAAATTTTTTAGTCATTTCAGTTTTGTCCAATCTATATATGTTATTCAACTGAATCCATGTTGGCTGCAACCAAATTTGCATGTTGAATGAATTTTAATAATGTTTTATTTGATCTATGTTGGCAAATCTTGCAACCAACATTTTTGCGTATATTTTATGTGCCCTAATGGCTTCTGGATACCATGTCTCATCTATCTTTCAAGGGAGAATGAAGTTTATAGAGATGACAATAAATGCCTTGGAATGTAAAAACATAATTTATTATTTGAAATAACATAAACTCCCTTCATACATGCTTTCTCAAAGAAATAAATAAACTACCCGCCTCTATTGTCCCTTCTATAGTCTCTACTGTCATGCCCCGACCCGGGAAATCGCTCGTCCTCGCTAGATTTCACCCGAATCATCGTCCTCGCTGGGATGTGATGCCGCACGAGCCTGGAGTTGCGCTCGTGCAAGGCAAGATAACAGGTTCACACAGAACTATCTCAATTTGATAACATAAGACAAGGTATAACATAAGAATCAATTTTATCCATAATGAACTGAAGGTTACAAAGGCTCTGAATAGCCCAACATATATGCCAATTGGCTACAACGCTCATGATCTCTCTAGCTCACAAAGGATTACATTGTTCCATACATTATGCCCCTTTATAGCCACCAAGTAGTCTTCGGCCGAACATCTCCATGTCGCAAGTCCGAACGCCTATGCGGAAGCTCCTCTTGAACGCCAAGGACTCCATGCCTCGGCACGTCCAAGCCAAGCTCCGCCCCAAGCCGATCATGACCTGAGCCTGCACATAAACTAGTGGGGGATTAGTGCTTTCGTCCTCGCTTCGCACTGATCAAGACCCGCTCGCACCCATACCAAACACTAAATCATTTAGTGGAACATGCATTATTATTGGTGATCTTTCTATTTAGCCTTAGGATCAGTTTCATGGCAACATTCGATCGTATAGCAACATATCATAAATGTGTCCCACACCGTGTTCCTGCAGCAGATACAGTTAGACATAATCTGAAACATAAACATAATATTCGTGCTCATCTCCGTCCCATTTCCCTTAGCCTGCAGTGGTTAGAACTTAGCATAAGCAAACATACGATTCGTACAACCGACCAATCATAAACGTAAACATATGCATAATGGATGGCAGGCCCTGCGCCTGCACCCAGCTCTCATCTCAGCCCACCGGCCCTATCTATATGAAGGTCACGGTATTTCGCACCGTAATGGACTTGGCATCTCATATGTGTAAGCCTACAATCGCTTCGATACGGGTTGCTAGCCCAGTATCCGAAGGATCCCAAACTTACGAATATCATAGCTTATCACAGCACTGGACGGTCGCAATCCATCCGAATGTTGTGCACCATAAATACCACACATAATTCCCTCCTAGGCCGAACGGTCCCGGCGTCCCGGCGTAACCGTTCGAGGGAAGCCGTACCCGTGCACGGGCCATCTGAGTCCATTGACCATGCATTACATATCATAGCATACAAGTCATATCGTCCAACCAAATCCTCCGTTGCATAAACATAGTCTCGATCCATAAACGGTTTCCCGTTGCATAAACGGTTTCCCGTGCCATAAACATAATCCACCATTTATATGGGGAGCTCCGTCGGCGTTATGTTCCAACACATCCATATTGATGCACGACGCCCAACAGCTTAGTCATCTCATACTCGTATTCAACGCGTACCATTCGCAAGTTATTCTCATAGCATAATTTCGTATTACTTAGTCTTTTCGTAACATAAGTGCCCGAGGGCACGTTCAGCTCCGTATTCAATGTTCTACGCCTAGTGTTCAATGTTCTCGGAGGCGTACACACGATGCACATCTCAATATCGTCTTTCAATGTTCTACCATCATTGCCCTACCGCGACTCGTACACTTGATGCACGTCGCTTCAATTGTTCGATTGTTCAATGTTCTACCTTAGTGTTCAACGCATATTTTAGGCACTTACTCGCCGAGCCACGCTCGCTAACCCGATAACATCTTACGCATACCATAACATATTTTATTAGACGTGAAGGAATAGGAAGAGAGAGTCAAGAACCCGCCCACCTTAAGCCGATACGCCTTGCCGCCTCGCCGATTGAAGCGTCTCGTTTCCATAACTCGATCGCATAGCTAACTCCCGGACTTAGCCATTCCTTTGAACTACTCGATTAATTTGGCCTATCGCGCCTATACTACGATCCGTGATCCAGCATAAAGGCATAGCCTGCACACCAGATCAACTAACATTAGCACTTACTCGAACGGGACTTATCCTTTGCATCGATTCGATTCATAGATTCCAACCAACTCAAAGCTTACCTTTGCCCAACGTAACACTTGCATCGATTCGCATCGATACCTCATCGGGTCAACGCAACTCTTCGAGTCAATGACTCATCATAATGCACCGTGCGGAGCGGGGTATTACATAATATACCACTCAAAATCAGGTTCGTCCTCGAATCGAAACCAACACTTAATCCAAGTGCCTCGCTAGATCGTTTCACGATCTCGTACTACTATCGTTGAATCATACAACTTAGTTTGGATCATACACATATTTTAGGCGTCCCACCAATATATGC
This sequence comes from Iris pallida, assembly GCA_029216955.1. Lineage (NCBI taxonomy): Eukaryota > Viridiplantae > Streptophyta > Magnoliopsida > Asparagales > Iridaceae > Iris > Iris pallida. The sequence continues at coordinate 20,813 of JANAVB010042778.1, read as the reverse complement.
ATTTCAGCCAAGCTCAGTTGTAGGATATCAGAACAAACTAACACGCTCAGCTTAAATCCTCAAGCACCAACTATTCTGTACTCGACTTAGTCATATCTTAGCACATATTCCCAAAATACTTTTCGTATGCATCATCCCATAACATGCGATCATCTTCCAACATCTTGCACATAACTTAATTCAACCATAACTTCGATCTCGTAAGTTTCTCGCCGGCCACCTAACACTCGCATTGCATTGAGTCATTGCGCATCCGATCACAACAATTCTCTGTAACGCCTGTTCGCCCAACCGTTTGCCTATCTCTCACATAACTCAAGTCTTTCATCCAATCATTCATAACACTTGGCCTCTACGACATGGACTACGTCCACATGTCTCAAATTCCTTTGCCTACAATCCGTACTAAGTCTCGCACACAACTATCCAAACACGATCTACATTTTCGAACCATATACGTATTGCGTCTGGGGCTACCCCCGCTAGGTAACTTATCCAGACATTGTGCTTAATCTCTTCCGACACAAGAGGTCAACTTGAGTCTACGATGCTCAAAGGCAACAATCTTTCCGACCCAAGGTCTCTTACGATACGTCCATCTCCTATTATCGACCGAGTATGAATCCTTTACTCAATCTTTGAATCAGTCCCGACTAGTTCATTTCGTAACATAGATAGCGCGCTCAACATACATAGCCTAACCGTTACTCAAACCGATCTACGACACAACTCTTACGGGCGTTCTACTATCCATCGCTCTCGCGTATTGCAGAATTCTTGCAATCGTCTTACCGCGTCGCTACGCTAAGCACATTTCTCAACATCTATTCGATCCAACATAACTTTTCTTGACCATATCGATTCTAGTACTCGCTAACTTTCGAGACACGATACTCACTCGCTTAGACTTATCCTCAACATGCACTACCTCATTCCTTATCCTTCTTACGCGACTTCTTTAGGGTCATCCTATGGGACTTCAACATTCATTTGATTTGGCAGTCAAGTCTTCTAGGGTCATCTGCCCCGGAACTACGCTCGATAATTGAAGATCATCAACGAGGGACAATTACACGAACCATGCTATATCCTATTGCGGAGCCAAATCAATTCACGGTACTTCCTATGGGACTTTACCCAATCCGACATACTTTACAAATTCGTAATTTACCTATCCCCCGTGCGACTGATGCGCCGATAACTACTCGAATCACTTATGCATTACCGTCGACTATCTTTGCCAGTCATATGACATCTACTCGCCTCAAGTCCGAGTTTACCTATCCGTGATCATAGCTCGACACATTCCGTACTCATCAAAACCATACTCGAACAACTTTCGCATCAAACCACAAGTCCATATCAAATTTGCCATGCCTCGTAAGTACGATCATTCCCGCTGGATGAATCACCATACCAACGCTCACGCGGAATGATCGTCCTAATTTGGCATGACGCATATGCGATGCTGGAGTTGCACTCGCATAAGACAAGAATGTCAACATTGTGGTTATCTTCGAAACAATCAAGACACTTTCGATTTCATCTGAGTAACACCCGTCCACTCTTAAATTCTTCGAAGCACTCCTATCGTTATCATCCCAATTGCCATAACTTAACTTGCATCTTATTCATCCAACAACAATGCTCAACATAATTTTTGTTCATTCGATCAGAGTATCCCCCGAGTTATTACATATCGTCTTTGATACGCCTCAATACCATCGTCGATATGCATAACTTGAACGTCTTCCTTTCTCATAAGCTTCAATTCGTTGTAATCATTGCCATTATCCGAACTCGAATACGAATCAAGTCTCGCACTTATCAAGATCCATTCAGTTGTAACTACTTAACATCGTCGCGACACAATTTTAATTTCATATATCCATTCTCATATCCCTAACTCGCACTTCTAATCGTGCTACCGACTCCTCGCGCTAACCCAATTTCGTTCGCACGATTTCTCCGTACTTACTCAACATAAGTTCGACCGGGTCGGCTATTTCCTCAACGTAACATTCCTTCGCTATGCTCAGCCTATCGTTCGACTTACACTTAACGAATCCTCATCCGACGTATAATCCATAGGTACGACTTCACGCAAAATCTCTCAACTCAATTCATCGAAGCATACATGCATCGACTTCTCTCAAGTCATTCCCACTCAAGTCTCGTTACTACTCCGCCCGTTGCGGACAAATCTATCATAACCGGCACAATCGTATCGATGCAATCTATCGCAAGTCACCAAGCGGCTTAACATAACTATCGCTAAGTGGTATTCCATATACCACTCAGGATCGAGCCTATCGTTATCGATATAATACTTCGCTACACTTGCTCGCATAATTGGTATTGTATATACCACTCGAAATCGAGTTATTACTCGACATCATATTCCGCATAGGTCCGACATCTATTCTCAATCAACTATCCCGTATGGCGATCTTTTCGATCCCAGTTCTAGCGTTCTTCTTACTCGAGTTGGCACAACAACTGAGCCAACATGCCCTATCATTCGCTCAAGTTCGACATTCATTCAGTTTAACCGTACCTTGGCAATCATATCGATTACACCCGCAACATTCGGCTAACATATGCGTTCGCCTACTCAACTCGATTCCGCGACCAACTCGATTCGTTACTATCGCATTCGCGATCTTCCAATCTCGTTTGTTGTAACCCGTGCAATAATTTACTCTCGATACTTAAGGTCTTTACTCAGTCTCGTCCAACATATCGCTATCCATCCGCATAGCCATACAACACGCATCATACCATATCGACTCGTTGCACCGATGCAACGAACGATCCACGACTTGCTGCACTCCGTGCAACCAACGACACATAGTCGTTCGTATAGCAACATAACAAGCATCGCCTCACCTATCGACCCGTTGCACTTCGAGCAACCAACAACACATATCTCCTCGCACTTCGTGCGACCAACAACATATAGCTCCTCGCACTTCGTGCGACCGACAACACATAGCTCCTCGTACTTCGTACGACCGACAACACATAGCTCCTCGCACTTCGTGCGACCGACAACACAAAACTCCTCGCACTTCGTGCGACCGACAACACATTTTGTTGTACTTCATGCAACCAACATCCCATAACTCGTTGCACTTCGTGCAACCAACATCCCATAACTCGTTGCACTTCGTGCGACCAACATTCTCCGACGGCACTCGAAGATCACGTGATAGTCACGACATATTTGTGGCAAATGTACGCACTTAATATAGACTTATTGTATGGAACATCCAATGTAGCGTCGAGCAGATCCATGAGCCATGCGGTTGCGGAAACAACTTAGAGTCAACTGAATTCGATAGTGAAGCAACTGAGGATCAAAGAGATTCATGTACGATCCAAATGATGGAACCGTTCTGATACCAACTTGTCATGCCCCGACCCGAAAAATCGCTCGTCCTCGCTAGATTTCACCCGAATCATCGTCCTCGCTGGGGCGTGATGCCGCACGAGCCTGGAGTTGCGCTCGTGCAAGGCAAGATAACAGGTTCACACAGAACTATCTCAATTTGATAACATAAGACAAGGTATAACATAAGAATCAATTTTATTCATAATGAACTGAAGGTTACAAAGGCTCTGAATAGCCCAACATATATGCCAATTGGCTACAACGCTCATGATCTCTCTAGCTCACAAAGGATTATATTGTTCCATACATTATGCCCCTTTATAGCCACCAAGTAGTCTTTGGCCGAACATCTCCATGTCGCAAGTTCGAACGCCTATGCGGAAGCTGCTCTTGAACGCCAAGGACTCCATGCCTCGGCACGTCCAAGCCAAGCTCCGCCCCAAGCCGATCATGACCTGAGCCTGCACATAAACTAGTGGGAGATTAGTGCTTTCGTCCTCGCTTTGCACTGATCAAGACCCGCTCGCACCCATACCAAACACTAAATCATTTAGTGGAACATGCATTATTATTGGTGATCTTTCTATTTAGCCTTAGGATCAGTTTCATGGCAACATTCGATCGTATAGCAACATATCATAAATGTATCCCACACTGTGTTCCTGTAGCAGATACAGTTAGACATATTCTGAAACATAAACATAGTGTTCGTGCTCATCTCCGTCCCGTTTCCCTTAGCCTGCAGTGGTTAGAACTTAGCATAAGCAAACATACGATTCGTACAACCGACCAATCATAAACGTAAACATATGCATAATGGGTGGCAGGCCCTGCGCCCGCACCCAGCTCCCATCTCATCCCACCGACCCTATCTATATGAAGGTCACGGTGTTTCGTACCGTAATGGACTTGGCATCTCATATGTGTAAGCCTACAATCGCTTCGATACGGGTTGCTAGCCCAGTATCCGAAGGATTCCAAACTTACGGATATCATAGCTTATCACAACACTGGACGGTCGCAATCCGTCCGAATGTTGTGCACCATAAATACCATACATAATTCCCTCCTAGGCCGAACGGTCCCGGCACCCCGGCGTAACCGTTAGAGGGAAGCCGTACCCGTGCACGGGCCATCCGAGTCCATTGACCATGCATTACGTATCATAGCATACAAGTCATATCGTCCAACCAAATCCTCCATTGCATAAACATAGTCTCGATCCATAAACGGTTTCCCGTGCCATAAACGGTTTCCCGTGCCATAAACATAATCCACCATTTATATGGGGAGCTCCGTCGGCGTTATGCCCCAACACATCCATATTGATGCACGACGCCCAACGGCTTAGTCATCTCATACTCGTATTCAACGCGTACCATTCGCAAGTTATTCTCATAGCATAATTCCGTATTACTTAGTCTTTTCGTAACATAAGTGCCCGAGGGCACGCTCAGCGCCGTATTCAATATTCTACGCCTAGTGTTCAATGTTCTCCGAGGCGTGCACACGATGCACATCTCAATATCGTCTTTTAATGTTCTACCATCATTGCCCTACCGCGACACGTACACTTGATGTACGTCGCTTTAATTGTTCGATTGTTCAATGTTCTACCTTAGTGTTCAACGCATATTTTAGACACTTACTCGCCGAGCCACGCTCGCTAACCCGATAACATCTTACACATACCATAACATATTTTATTAGACGTGAAGGAATAGGAAGAGAGAGTCAAGAACCCGCCCACCTTAAGTCGATACGTCTTGCCGCCTCGCCGATTGAAGCGTCTCGCTTCCATAACTCGATCGCATAGCTAACTTCCAGACTTAGCCATTCCTTTGAACTACTCGGTTGATTTGGCCTATCGCACCTATACTACGATCCGTAATCCAGCATAAAGGTATAGCCTGCACACCAGATCAACTAACATTAGCACTTACTCGAACGGGACTTATCCTTTGCATCGATTCGATTCATAGATTCCAACCGACTCAAAGCTTACCTTTGGCTAACGTAATACTTGCATCGATTCGCATCGATACCTCATCGGGTCAACGCAACTCTTCGAGTCAACGACTAATCATAAGGCACCGTGCGGAGCGGGGCATTACATCTACGGTCTACTTGCCTTAGACCTAGCCTTCTTCTTCTTTCCTCAGTGACCTCCGGTGGCTCCTCCACTTGTGAAGGTAGCACTGATGGAGTCGAATAAAATTGGCTACTTGGATCAAGATGGCTTGGACCAAACAATGAATACCCCGTCGTCTGTTTGTAATAATTCCAATCGAAGGCATGAGAAGTGTCCTGTGACGTGCCCTCGTAACTCTGGGATGCTCCATGATAACTCTTGGATGCCCCCTCGTAACTTTCCGATGTACCAGCATAAGGACGTGAGGGGCCTGCATAAGGATCCGAGGTACCAGCGCAAGGATATGAGGGGCCTGCATAAGGATCTGAGGTACCAGTGCAAGGATATGAGGGGCCTGCATATGGATCCGAGGTACCAGCACAAGGATATGAGGGGCCTTCGTCATCATGTGACTTGGTCCTACGGGGATGTGCATGTCTCTGCCTGACAATACCTACGGGGTGATCGGTCGGGACATTCAATGGTACAAAATCGGGTTCGAAGGGCTGGCATAGATATTCTAATGCCTTCCCAAATTTTCCAGTTGGATCCACATCGGGGACTTGGGACATCTGAGTCATACAGTCCACCTGAATATTATAATACATACTGAATTAATGTTATAAAGTTAACAAAAATTACCATGATATTATATGTAGAAATGAACTAATACCGTTAATTCTACATGTGCCCTGTGCTCACGCAGACTCCGATCATCTATAGCTCGTGCTTCGAATCGGGGCTCTTCAAATACATATCTTGGATTTTGCATTAGCGGACGTCCATACCAACGTACATAATCTTCGTTACCGGCCACTATAAGATATCAAAAAAATATGAGTGCATGGAACGAACGCCTTATAATTTATTTAAAATTAAACTTAAGTATTTTAAAACTTACCATCCGCTACCGATGTCATCAATTCAGACATGTGTTCTATACCATGTGTGGTAAATTTGGAACACCAACCAGCAAGAAAGTGGGCCGCCCGCTGTTCTATATTAGCTTTGAAAATGTTAGAAGGTAAAGGATCAAGAGGTATTATCTGTTTCAGTCCAAACTATCGCATAACACGATCAGCCGGATGAAACATGATATATTCGTTGTACATAATATAATATCGATGCAGACTCATGCCCCGGGTAGCATTTATGACATCTTCTGGTACAGATTGGGGTTGCCAGAAAACCTACGTAACGTTGAACAAGTAAATTGAGAATGCACGAAAATTAACATTTTATAACTCAAGTAAATTTGGACATTAATAATATACTAACATCAAATGCGGTTAATATGTCAAATTGATTCCGGTATATAGAGACCGCTTTGTGGATAACATGCTGATAATCTACATTTTCAGTGTTCCACTTAAGGCCTCCTGGACATACTCGTTGATCACAATATATGGTAAGTGGCCTACCAATAGCAAAGTGCTCGTAACACCAGAACTACAAAGACAATTTACATGTGAGGTCGAAATAAATAAAATTTATAAATATGTACTACCAGCAATATAAATATACATGTATAAGTGTTAGACACCCAGAAATATTTTTGGCTGTTTTACCTCCAGAAACCTTAGACACAAATGATGTCATCGAGTGATATAAATGTGCTAATACTGCCGTACCCCATGCGTGCTTTGTGCGTGTACCCAAATCTTCGAAAAATGGTAGCAGTCGGACATTGATCATATTTCATGTTGCGTCGGAAAATAATAATGCACCGCATAGGCACAACAAATAAGCTCTTGTACAATAAATCACCTGAAAATTAACAACAACTAAACTCTTCATATCAATTATATTAAATAGAAATTAAAGATAACTAGTGTAGAAAAAATACCCATGCATCATCCACAACAACTGCCGTGTCGCCGATGCGATCAAGATGCATAAAAGTGGACCGGAGCCAAGTCATTCTGACAGTGCTCCGACCGCCTGTATCATCTGGTGGCTCCACACCAAGGTATGTTCTAATGAGATCTGAAGCATCCAACCCCTCGTAAAAATATATAGGGTAACCCTCGATAGGTAACCCTAGAATCTGGGCTGTGTCAGCTAAAGTTATGGTCATTTCACCAAAAGGAAGCTGAAATGTGTTGCGTGTTGGCCACCATCGCTCAACGATGCTCAATATCAGGTCTCTGTCATGGCGCTTAATACGTATAGCGTCAATAAGATCAAAATCGAAAGTCGATATCAAGACCTTTTGGGGTGCAGTCAACTCCCACGATGATCGGCACTCACCATGCTCACGTAATTTAACTTCAGGATAATCATAGCGCTCTAATATAATCATATATGTATATACATCATTAGTATAATTTAATAAAAATAACACAAAGAAAATTAATTACCTAAAATTTATTTTACCTCTCCCGAAAATACAAGTTTAGAAACATGAGATTGTCGTTCATGTAAAATGGCCGGAGTTGACGGACCACCGGGAATTTTTCCATCATTTGGACTAGCCATCTGTAACAAAAAAAGCATAAAAATTACCATAAAAATTACCATATAAATTATTTAAACAAAAAATACATGTTCACAATGAACACTATCTTCTACTTACTACTTGTTTCTTCTTCTCTAGCTTCTGTTATTTTTCTCCTGCTAGACTTACCTCTTCTTTCTCTTCTGTTTCTTCTCTTCTACTTCCCTCTTCTTATATCCATTTCCCCACCCGTTTTTAAACATTTCAGTCAAAAAGTGACTGAAAAAGCTGCATGCCACACACAACAATAAAATCCCACACACACCAATGCAGTCAAAGGCTGCATGCCAGTACCCGAAAAAGCGGCTGCCCCGAAAAAGCTGCTTCCCCCAGTCCCACACCCTCCCCGAAAAAGCTGCTTTCCCCAGTCACACACCCCGAAAAGCTGCTTCCCCCAGTCCCAATAGAATACGGCCAGCGTCACGCGTGGCCAGCAGATTCACGAGAAAGCGCCACGCGTCGACAGCCATGGCAAAAAGCCTGCGCCCGTCAGAGAAAACGCCCTTAGGAAGGGCATTTTCGTCTGACACTTCTGACAAAACGCCCTTCCAAAGGGCGTTTTCCTTATTTTATATTTTTTAATTTAACTAAGATGACGGTTAACGGCTGAAGGTTAACGGAGAGCAGGCAAAAAATTATTTTTTTAAGAAGAACGCCCTTCGTAAGGGCGTTCTTGTGCTTCAGATATAATATTTAGAAACATTGTGCTCTACATGAAATTTCATAAAATTTTAATGCTTTACATGAAAATTTCCGTTATATATTTGGTTGATAACTGTTTTACAATTTCCATCCCTTTATTGGTGTATGTAGGTCCTAAAAATCAAGTTGCACCCATCAAAGAAGTCATAAAAATCAAATGGTACATCCTTCAAGTGAACTGCGAAGGAAACAGATTACGCAGCAACTCAAGTGCGCAGGCTGAATTGCGCACACATCCAAATGCACAACCTGACGTGGCCTTGTCATCATTATCTGACAGAAAATCAGATCTTCTGACAATTGACAGCACAAAAAACGAGAAAACTGTTCGTTTATCGTGCAGCACAGCGCTCGAGGACAGCTGTACATCCAGCGCAATCTGCCAGACTGTCAGATCCCTATTTTGGAAATAGGTATATGACTGTATTTCGACTGTATTTCGTATTTGGAGGATTTTTTTAAAATTGGGTATTTTTAAAATTTTATTATTAATTATTGGAGGTAAATTTTTCTCATTTTCATTATTGCTACTATTATTTTCTTGATCCTAAATCTATCCCCTCCAAAATATCTAAATCTCCTACCTAACCCCTCACATCACTCCCCCTCACCCCTCACATCTCAATCCTCTCTCTCTCTCTCTCTCTCCCATGAACAGCACAACCCCTCCAATTTTCCTCTCTCTCTCTTCACTCACTCACTCACCCCCAGCCCCTCTCTCCTCCCTCTCGGCCTCCTCCCCCTAGCTGTGGCGCCACCATCTCCCACCACTGCCACCTCCATCCGCCACCCTCGCCGTGGTAGCCCCCGTCTCCAGCCCTCACCACCGCCGCCATCACCCTCCAGCACCGCCACCGCCACTGCCATCAGTCACCTCCACCACCACAGCTTCCCTCCACCACCATCTCCATGACCGGTCACTGCCACCCCCCTCGCCGTGGCAGCTCCCTTCGGCCGCCAGCACCACCGTCATCATCTCCGCCACCACTTTCTGCCGCCACCGTCAGCGCCACCACTTCCAGCGCCGCCACCATCGTCATCGTCGCCATCTCTATCCTCCCTCCGCCGCCGGCGAGCCTCTCCTCCGGCCTCCCCTCTCTCTGTCTCCTCCTCCGCCCGGAGCCGTCGCGACATGGCCGATCCCCGAGATCCTCCGCCCCTCTCTGTGTACTCCTCCGCCTTCCCTCTTTTCTTTTATGGTGACCATCATCGCCGCCGAGCCTCGCTGGCCGCGCCAGCCTCGAGTGGCGGGTCGCCCTTGGGCCCCGTGCTGCTCGAGCAGTGTGCAGCCTTGCACGTTCCCCCGTTCTCCATACTTCTCGAGACGTGCACCTTGATTTGTGTGCTATCTCGGTTCCCGTGCCACCCCGATCCGCGTGCTGCCTTGGGCAGCGGGACGCCTCAAGCCCCACGCTGCCTCGGGCAACGTGCCATCTCGGTTTGTACACCGTCTCATTTTTTGTGCCTCGGCCTTTGTGCCTTTCTTGATTTTTGTGCCACATCGATTCGTATGCATGCATCAATTTGCATAACCGTCTCGGTTTGCGTGCCGCGTTGGACTCCGCACCACATCGATTTGTGTGCGCACCTCGATTTGTGTGTCGAATCGATTTACGTGCTCCTTGGACTTTGGGTTATTTCGATTTACGTGCTCGCCTCGATTTGTGTGTCGCGTGATTCGTGGACCATTCTGATATTCGTGATTTTCTCGATCTATGTGCACGTCTCGATTTACGTACACGTGTTTCCCCGTTTATTTCGATATTTGTACCATCTCGATTCTCGCACGCATCTCGATATACGTGCACGTCTCGGTTTACGTATCCGTATCGATCCGCGTATCTCGATTTCCGTGCCAGATCCTTGCACTGCTTGCCGGACCCACACGGTATAGCCTCCTGCCATCCCCTATGATTTCTCCTATTATTTTATTGTTTGGTGCTAATGATTATTTATTGTGTGTTCTGAGGACCTCGATGGACGTGCTAGCTTGGATCGCGATCGTTTCAGACTTGCTTACCTAGCCGAGCCCTCTAGGCAAGTATCCCTTGCTCATCGGCGGCTTTTGCCATCTCTCCTGGATTTTATTGTATTTAATTTATTATAAATTGTATAACCATGAGTAGTGTAGCTTAGCAGTAGAACTGCCATGATAACCTAGACTATCTTGGTCCGATACTGGGATAGACCGTATCGGACGACTCGGATGGGTCATCCACACCTCCGAAGACACGAGCACGACTCACTTGTACGGATTGTCCCCATATGCCCCGTGTCCGACTCGCGGTCGGGTAACGGCTTTGGCTAACTTTACCTGTGGCGGTGATTGTGTTTGGGTTAGGGATTTATGGACATGTGTTGTGGTGCGCCCTGCGAGGCAGTTATTTTATTATTATGCATGTTGGCTTGGCATCCAGTACGCATTGTAGCGCTGCTGGAGGCCGGGACTTAGTGGTCTCGGGTTCGATTGATTTCCAGTACGCATCGTAGTGCTGCTGGTAGCTGAGACTTAGTGTTCTCAGCCTGCGACTCTGCGATTCTGCGGCGGATTGTGCCGAGTGGTTTTAGCCCCTATTCGTAGGGTGCTCCCATCCAGATTACAAAGGAGACTCTGCCGGATTTTTCCAGAATTTTTAGTTAGGAATTTGGTTCGAAGGATTAGGCAGAACCATTCCTTTGGTTTGCTGGACTGAACTCATGTATGTTCTTCTTGGTATAGCATCCATGATCTCATTGCCTGCTAGGTAGACTCCCGACTAGATTAGTCGTCTAGCGTCTTGACATGTCTTGTCCGCCGGATTGTGTAAGGAGAGCGGTTCTACTCGGGTGAAGGTCTGCAACCCTGGTCCTTATTTGGTTTAAGGGTTGTGGATCTGATCCAGAGTGGTTCACGCAACCCTTGCCTTTTTGACGGTATCACCCATTGGACTCTCGACCCGTGATCCTTCTTTTTAGATGGTGTTCTAGTTTAGTTTTTTATCCCATTGTCTGTCCTGTCTGCCGAATTGTGTAAGGAGAGCGGTTCTACTCGGGTGAAGGTCTGCAACCCTGGTCCTTGTTTGGTTTAAGGGTTGTGGATCTGATCCAGAGTGGTTCACATAATCCTTGCCATCTTCCGACGGCGTTGATTAGTGTTGACCCATGTGTTGGGATTATGATCTTATTCGAGGATTGACTATGAGGAGATATGATATTGAGATAGTGATAATGGTAGACTAAGTGGATTCTTAGATAGTGTTGCTAGTTCTTTGATGATGTTCTAATTTGATCAGATATGTCTTTGAGGACTTTTGGATTTTGATATTGGTACGAGTGTCTCGCGGAACGAATAGAATATCGAGGGTATTATTATATAATTTTTACTCGACTTCCCAAACGTCCAAAATTGGGTACCTTTGTGTATTCCGGTAGTTGGAGAACCTGGTTTGATTGCTGTGTCTTGGTAGTTGAGGGGCTTGTTTTCTAGTGGCTTGTGATCATTGACTTGGAGGATTCTTGTGAGTCAGAGGGCCTAGCATTGTTAGGGGGATGAGCTTGGTATTTGGTGGTTGTCTTTATTGACGTGATATTCACTCCATCATGGATGGGAGACTCTTGCTAGATTGATCTGGTGGATGGACCGACTTGATGATTGGAGCTGTAGGCTTCCATATATGCTTGAGATGTTATTATAGTAGAGGTTCTGGTCTTGTACTTGACATGATATCCATGCCACGATGTGGGCAGATGACTTCTTATGACTGACAGATTTTTTCTTGTCCCAGACCTGACTACTTATATCCGTGCTATAAGTCCAGCTTACCCTTTGAGGTACTGGCCCTGACCTTGCACTGCGGTGCCCCTTGTCTAATGGCACTTTGAGGTGCTACTTCCGTGATTATATGGCATTGCGATGCCATCCTGATATTCTGGCTATATTATATGATTACCTGCACGGGTACCTTGGTAGTTGGCCTATAGTCTTAGCTTGGTTAGGATTGCTTGCTTGTTTGCTGCATAACACTAAGGATGGATCACAACTGGGACTATAGGTGCCGAGGTTGATTCTTACTTAGCATTCTCGTACTGAGGTGCGACATCTAGGAGGATGATCATGTGACCACGGCATGTGATTCCGGATAAATGTATGGTTAATCTAGGCAACTTAAACTGGTAGAAGCAGTGGGGGGGAACGGAATCCCGAGATCGTGCATTACCAGCCTTATCCCAGACATTAGTCACGACCTGCAGGCTGGCCGCCACGGATATTGTTACCATTCGTACTAGTGGATGGCAATATCCGGCTACTTATGTACTATACATTATATACATGGCATGCTCGGCACGGTGGCCTTACGAGGGACTGGTGGTGACATGCAAGCCCGGTGGCCTTACGAGGGATCGGTGCTCTTCTTATATGCTATACTTGGCCTCGCTAGCCCTGCTGGGACGGCACGATCTGAGGATTCCTATATTGCATTGTTGGGGTAATCCAACCTCCACATAGACAGTCGTAGGCATTTGAGTGGCCGCTTATTTATATAATTGTTTGGCTTGTTGCTTGCTAAGCTGGCTGACACATAAAGCTGTCCCGGCACAGTAATTCATTCCCTTGTTCTTGTTTGATGTAGGGATGGGTTACTGTTCCGATGACAGACTACGAGTTTCTGTTGGCGATGCAAGCATTAGTAGATGTTAGGATGACTGTGATGATCGTTGGTTACTTACGTATTAGTAGTTGGATTGCTGCCTTATATTATGTAATCGTGCGTTGGTACCGCACGATCCTTTACCCTCATTACTGCTGTTCATACGTGCTATTTCTGTCACATTTTATTATGCTGGTTTTCTTCGCCCGTCCTTGAGCCTTCCTTTCTGGTACTTGCTGCGGTTGGCCTGACCAACCCTGGATTGTTTCCAGATTTCCAGTGACCGACCCTGTAGATCTTCCAGACTTGACTTGGAGGACGTGCTTCAGTTCCTGATCCTGAGGGAACTGTGTGGGAAGGTATCATGTCTACATTATTTTTTATTGTAGACTCTCAGATTTTCATATGAGTATTTTCTGCTTTCCATATGATTATCTCTCTTGATGTTGTTTCATTGTGATTTGCATGTGGACATGAGATCGAATTTAGGCCATAGATTGATTGCATGCTAGGATACCCAGCTAGACTTGACAGCGTCATCGTCGTATAGCGTATTCGTACCTTATACGGCGTAGCTGGCCTATGTCCGCCCCCGTATTCCGGTACTGGGGCGTGACACAGACCCTCTGCAGCGCGGTCCATCCCAGCGCAATCTAAAGACAGCGCAATTCATGTAGTGCACTCCATCTAGACAACTGAAATACTATACGTGGCATGCATGCCATCAATTACTCACCACGTGGCAACCGTCTGTACACGATCATGCACATTTCAATCAAATGATGCCATGTGTCCAATACAGTTGGCCCACGATCAAATAACTGCCAGCGTAGTCTGATGTCTGCGCAGTCCAATGTATGCGCAATCCATCTTGCGCAATCCAGAATAACTAAAAATTAGTTATTTTCAGAACTCTATAAATAGAGTTTCAAGTCCTTCCTAGGGGGATCATATAGAGATCATAAAAATCAGAATCAAGAGCAGAGAGTTCAGGAGTTCTTGCCCAAGTGCTGCTGTATTCTTCAGAGGCTACCGCCTTCAACTTTAGAGGCTACCGTCTTCAAAGTTCACATCGTCCAAGGGATAAAGCCTGATTCCTATAGTTGTACTTTCCCAGAATTCTTGTAATCTTCTTACAAAGTTTGTGAAATAAAGATCAACTTTTATTTTTGCAAACAAAATGGCGACTCTGCTGGGGACGACTTTCTCCTCTGACGAGGAAGTGACAACTCAATGTGACGTTGCGTCTATCGAAAAGACGCAGAAGACGCTGGTTGTAAAGGTCAACCAGACGGCCTACGAGGCGATGATCAACTCCAGGACCACCCCTCTCACTGCAACAACTTCTGCCACGAGCAAAGTTCACCCAGTGTGGGTCCCCAAGACTGTTGCGCAGTCTGCCTCTGCTGTTCAGCCAGCTGCGCAGTCCACTGTCTCTGCTGCTGCCTCTGCTGCGCAGTCTACTATTCCTTCCCATGCGCAGTATGCTGCTCCTCTTGCCAGTGCACAAACCACTTCCTATGCTGCTCTGTCAAAGTGTAAGACTCCTCTTCCCCTGGCGCAGCTGGCTGCAACTCTGCCTACGCAATCCACCACTCCAGCAACCAGAGTACAACTCAAGCACTCTGGCATCAAGACTCTTGCTGCGCAAGCTGTAGAGACTGTGGCCAGAAGACCTTCTGCCAGAGTTACTCATGCGCAACCTGCCAGTGCGCCAACAGCCACTTCAATCCCTGCGCAAACTGCGCCAGCGCAATCTAAGAGGGACAGCCCTTTGGCTAATCTCTCTTCTTCTCATAGCAAGGGGAAAACCTCTGCTCCTCTTCTCAAGCACCTTGTTGCTCCAGCGCAATCCACTGGGAGTAGTCTTTTGACTGTTTCTCCTCCTCCCCAGAACAAAGGAAAAGGCCCGTTGGTCTTTTCTCAAACTTCCTCGTCCCACGACTTGGAAGACAACAGAGGGAAATGCTCTTTAGCTAACCCTTCTTCACAAAACAAAGGAAAAGGCCCTTTGGTCTTTTCTCAGTCTTCCTCGGTTTTTACCGTAGAATATCAATCTGAATGTGCTCCGGCACCAATCAGTACTAGGACTCTCTCCAACAAGAGTTCTTCTTCCCTCTTTGCCAAAGGGAGGTGTACTGATCAAAGAGGTATTCTGCCTACTCCGGTAGCAGAATTCCAAGATCTTCCGACTCTCAAGATATCCGCTCAAAACAGGGAAAATTGCTGGTGTCTCAAACAGAAACCCCTGGGGGTGAGTTTGCTGATCTAAGAACTTATCTCAATCGACCAACTTCGGCGAAACGCAAACAGCCAATGCCGAAGACCAACCATGTCACGACCCGCACCCACTGTTAGGGTACGAGAACGTAACAACGCCCAGCCTACGCCGCAGTGTCGACGGTAGAACGCTGTCCTAGGTCAATCATCTAACAATACCAAAGTACCTGTACAGTTTATACTCTCTGAATGGAGGTGACATAACAATATACATCTCAATCACATCTAGGGTAGAAGAACGAAAGACAGAAGATAGATAGTAACTCAAAGAGAACCATAGCATAGATAAAATAAGACTAAGTGTCTAAGATACATAACATCCAGAATGTCAACTCATAATACAAGACTAAGAGTCTATACATAACTCAACATCTCAAAATACAACTCAGATGTGAGACAAAAGTAAATATAGAAAAGACTGCCTAGGCTAAACTGGTCTAGACTACTGGAACAACATCCTCAGCTGCAGGTGGATCCTGCTGAGGGTCCACAACATAAGTATCATCTAGTCCTGCTCCATAATAGGTAGACACCAGGGCCTCCTCCTCATCCTCTGTAATATTTTCAACAGGTCCAATCAGGACGGGAACGAGCACAATATATCTCACGCAGTACATAGAATGATAGGAGATATAAAGCATGCAATAGAGTAAAATACAGGAACTGCTGAAGGAAGATACATGTAGCAAAAGAGATAGCTGTAAAGGAAATATCTACTGTATATAGAGAACTAGCAGTGTCTAGTGAGTCAGAGTAAAATATAGACATGTGAAATGGCATAGGAGATTCATGATTACAGCTAGAAGTGATTCATGACTACAGCTACTGGGGTAATATCCACATGACTATTTCCACTCCCCCATCCCCAATCAATACACAAGGATCCATTCAGGTTATGTTAAGATTCGTGGTAAGCCCATAAATGGGAGATTCATGAGAGGCTCTGTGAATCATGAGAGTACATGAGTCACAAGCGATTCGTGAATCTATGAAAGCATAGAGATACATGATGATAGTGAAAAGCACAAACATGCTGTATCTGATGCTCCCGAAGGGGATAACATCTCATGAAAAGATCCATATAGTATCAATCCGTGATAACAATCGTGTCAGCATCAAGTAAAGTAATCTAGAGTAAGAATATAAATCCTGGCAAATATGAAACGGTCAGAGAATGTACTCGCCTGATAACTGAATGTCTGAAGAAGATATACTGTCTGAGGAGAGGTGTATGGCTCCTAATCAGAGCAATACAAGTCACAATGTATCCACAATGGTAAAAATAAAGTATACAATGCATACTACATGATTCTAGGTCAATCTGGTCAAAAGTCAACTCTTGGTCAACTCTAATAGTCAAACTAGGTCACAGGAAGTCATACTAAGTCAAACAAGTCAAATACTAGTCAACATGATCAATCTGGGTCAAGTCTAGGTCAAACTTAGACCAACTAAGGTATTGGTCAAACAAAGACCAGTCAGTAAGGTAATTAGGTCAAACAAAGACCAGTCAGTAAGGTAATTAGGTCAGACTAGTTAAACTAGTCATTTTAGGTTAGTCCTAGTCAAATCTAGGTCAATTAGGTCAACTTTGACCTAAGGTTGACTTTGGTCAACCCTTAGTCAACAAGGGTCAACAAGTTGGGTTTTGGGTCATTAGGGTTAGTTGGGTTAGCCTCTAATGCCATAGGCTTGTAACCTAGGCCATAGGCTTGATAACCTATAGGTTTCCTCATAAACCTATATCTATAAGTCATATATATATATATATATATATATATATATATATATATATATATATATAGTCTACCTACTACATATATATATATCAATATATGTGAATACTCTATAATAATACAATCACACTCACATATGTATATATCTTACATACATATATATATATATATATATATATATATATATATATATATATATATATATATATATATATATATATATATATATACATACACATAACTATATAGGCCTATAGACTAAGTATACACATATATCATATAGGTACCTATATATAGATACCATATATATATATCATATATATATATATATATATATATACATATATATATATAAAACTTATATATATATTACATATATATAGAGAGACATAGAGAGAGGGACATAGAGTGAGAGAGAGTGAAAGAGAGAGAGACTGAAAGAGAGAGAGAGTGAGGTCTGGACAGAGAAAAGGGGGGGGATGTTCCAGGTTCTGGAACCCAAACCCAGACCCAAACACACACACACACAGCCTACATATATACATACATATGCATATATATACAACTACACATATATATAACCAAATACTCCCAAAATTGACCCACACTCACATATACATATATACTACACATATACATACTAAAATACACTAATACAATGTATAATTTATATCAAAATTAAGTTTGAAATTCATTTTTACAAAACTGGAAAATAATACAAAACTGGAAAAATGGACTGTTTAGGTAAATATAGGTAAACTTGATTTCTCATACAAAACCGAGCTAAGGCTCGATTCGAAGGGTTGGTAACTGAGCCCCTAGGTGTCCTCTAGTGTCTAGGGGGCCTGACACGACACCACGACACATTTTGACGTGTCCACGACTCACAAAACCCAATCGGGTAAACCTGATACACACGCACACACACAGTATCGTGCACGCGTGCAACTCACCCTAGGACACGACACAGACACTCTCGTGTCTCGTGCACGTGCACGAATGTTCACCTAGGGGTAGGGTACGTGTCCAACACCCTGCACTGTGTCCACGTGTCTCACAGTGTCGACACGAGAGCCGTATCAGTCGTGAAAATACGACTGATACGCGCGAGTTCGACAGCGTCGTGCACGCTGTCACAAGCCTCGTGCTCGTGACACAGGACACGAGACACCACAAAATTGTGTCCACGTGTTCGCCTAAGGATAGGCTTCTGTCCATGACACTACGAAGTGTCCACGTGTCGTGTACAGTGGACACGACACGCTCAAAGTTAGGTGTCTGTGTGTGTATACTGTGTACTGAACGACCCTTTGAGAGTCGATTTTCGTGTCCGACAGGACACGAGGTCATCCCAAACTTTGGGGATGACCTGTCAGTTATTGCCCCGTGTCGTGTGTCAAGTTTGACATGTCCAAGTGGCGTGTAGAGTGTGTTTGGACACTGTGGTAGCAGGGCACATTTTGTGTACTGTGCAGTATCCAGACAGTAGAAAAAACTGAGAGCTGTTGTGTCTAAATTTGGACACAACACAAACCAATATGTGCTCAGTGACATGGGGTTAGGTTTAGCTAGGTCTAGGCTAGATTTTGGTTCAAAAAGATTTGGAAAACAGTGAGTAATTTACACTATGACAGAACACAAAATACATTAAATTTCAAATAGGATACGTGTCCGATACGACACCATACAAACCCTAAAAGTCACCAAACCCTACCCATAGCTTAGTTATAACTAATGGCATGCAATTATGAAGAAAAACTAGAAATCTAATATGGTTTAGTCATAAATACCTCCTTGTGTGCAAAGTCTTGAATTTCCACTAAATGAGGGTGTACATCCACTAGCCTCAACTTGTCCTTCCTTGGTGAAACTTGAGTAGCACACTTCCATAGGCTCCCTTAGATTGTAGGTGACCTAATGGAGAAAACTAGAGGTTCAAAGCTTGTGTAATGAGAAAGTTATGGTCAAAAGAGTGGAAGGGTTCTTGGGTTTTTCTTGGTTTTTGATTTCTCTTGAAACTTGTGAAGTTGTCTAAGTGTTTGGTTATATAGGAATGGGGGTGGCAAGGGGGTGTCTTGGGGCTCTCTTGGCCGGCCACACATGGTCAAGGGGTTGTTCAAGTCTTCTAGGCTAAGAGAAGGACTTATGTGCCATAAAATAGATATTTTGCACAAATTAAGCAAATATCCTTTAAAGGTAAAATTAGATATTTTCATACTTTGACCTAATGAAAATATCTCCCTCTTAGTCATTCTAGGTTAGGAGTTAACTTATAGATTAGGGTAATAGGTTAGGGATTAATAAGTCACTAATCTAAAAGTCCATGAATAGTAAAAAATCTTACTAATCCCAAATAATTCCTAGAAAATTACCAAAATATCCCTTAGGCTAAAAATCACAATTTGATGTTCTAAAAGCTTAGGTAGGCTCACATGATCATGTTTAGTCTCTAGGTTAAATAACCTCTATGGTTACACTAAGGTTTATACTAGTAAATCACCAAAGTCATAAGTCATGACTTTAGAAAATAGTTTTAATCAAACTAAAATTTACCAAAAATCATGTCATGACTAAAATACCATTATTAATTAATAAATTAATAAAATTTCAAAAATAACCCATTTTCAGAAAAGTGGGTGTTACAAGTCTACCCTCCTTAAAATAATTTCGTCCTCGAAATTTAGATGGTCGTACTCCTTCTAGGTCAAACCTCCAACAATCAAGGACGAAGCCACTACCTAGGCAACATACAAGGTCAACAAGCAAAATAGGGGTAGTAGACCTATACTGGGTCATGTCCAAAAATTGGCTGGCAGTTTTAGGTCATAAGGTGTCCTTAATTCAAATCGAAGCCAAAAGTAACTCCATGGGGTAAATCAGGATGGAGCCTCGGGTCAGGAAAATCGTACTAAGTAAATGAAGCATATGATGGTATGCCTAAGTGGGACACTAAGGTCATGGGTGTAGTATGTCATGTCTGGGTCATGTATGTAAAGTCAGTTTTGAGAAAACAACTAGTCTTGTGCTCCAAATTTAAAAGTCACGGTAACGTGCCTACGGTGACCATAATTCAGAGTGGGAAAAGTCTATGGCCTAAATTGAACCAAAAATCATGATAAAATAGTAGTGTAAAGGACAGGTTAGGGGGACAGTCCTGGTCATAGGTATAGACTAGAAGATAAGGAAACAATAAATCACAGGGCTAAAAGGGTTACCATTCTATGGTCAGAGCTACTCTATTAAAAGGCATAACATATATACACTAATTTATTTAAGGAAAAATTCTTGACAAAAGAGTCTAGTCAAGAAGATATTAACAACTAAACTACTCCTACTCCTACTCCTACTCCTAAGTAAGAGATGAAGAAACAACAACAATCGACAAAATCAAAAGAACTAACAGGTCAAAACTGATCACTAATAAAGAACAGGTAGGAGCAGATGG
>JANAVB010042777.1:22500-30000 GCA_029216955.1 Iris pallida | reverse complement strand
ATTTGCCGCGCTGAGAAGCAGCAACGACAGCAGTCCTGCTGCGCTGGGAAGCAGCGACTGCAACCCTGCTACGCTGGGAAGCAGCGACAGCAGGACGGGGGGACTGTCCGCCGATCCGAGGAGCCGTAGCAGCCGCCCGCCTGGTTGCTGCACCCTGCTGTGCAGCCATCACGCGCTGCTGAGGGGCGTCCGACCACCGACTAGCCCCACCACGACGTGGAACAGCAGCGCCATCCGCCATGATCGCCTGCTCAGCCCTGCCGCGCTGGGAAGCAGCGACAGCAGGTATGAGCGTCGCGCGGCGCTGAGAAGCAGCGAACGCGCCATCCTGAGTGTGAACGCCAGTCTGCGTGTCCACGCATCGCTGGGTAGCAGCAACAGCGCTCGTCTGGGACTCCACCCGAACCTGCGAAAAATCAGCCACACTAACCTGTCTAACCTGTCGGAGCTCGGCCTGATGAACAGCAGCAGTAGTATCTGTAGGGTGATGACAGCCCTCCCAAAGAAATTGAGTCGTCCATCCCGTGACTCTGATTGGAAGTGTCGCCATGCGTCGGAGTGTTGATATTAAAGGCTGCCAAATGATACTTCACCGCCGCAGACACCCTACTGATGATAGAATTGCAGTTTCTCGTCCCGTTGCCAAATATGATATCATTTCTTTGCTTCCAAATCTCCCATAGAGTATTACCAAAGACGATGTTCCTGCAAATACCCGAAGGAGAAGATAACGAAATATTGTGAAGCCATACCTGGGCGAGCTCATCCACGTTAGTAGCCGAGTCCGGAAGAAGAAGTATATGCGCAAAGTGATTCCAGACCCGCATAGCCGTCTCACCCGAAACAAATAAGTGGTCCACGGACTCCACCTCCGGGTTAGCACAACACGAGCACCTGGAAGCCAAGTGGAAACCCATCGAAACCAATCGCGTATCAACCGGAAGCGCATTCCGGCTAAGTCTCCACAAAAATGCCCCAACCCTGGGTTGAATGAATTTATTCCAATAGTATTTGCTCCAAGGGATAATGGGGTGTCTAGTCCTGTACTTATCCCAAAATGACTTGGTAGAGAACTCGCCATCTTCAGTCAACATCCAACACCTCCTGTCCTTATCGTTGTTAAGGACCATAACCTCCAACATACTTTTGGCCTTATTAGGAAGGAAATTCCTAATATCAGCCCTTGCTCCCGAAGCCAAGCGAATGATAGGTGATCGGACAACCTGAGAAATATTAGGAATATAATCGAAAGCACTAGGTTTAGGAAGAATCATACCACACCAATTGACCCCAAAAATCGGAAAGTGACCACGTCCGGCAACCCAAGCGCATTGGCCACTCACTCTCGGGAAGATATCCACAATCGATCGCCAAAGAGGGGATGGGTGATGCGGCATAACATACTCCGGCTCGGACGGGTCCCCGTACTTGCGTAACATGTAATGAGCCCACACCGACTCTCCTTTGATAATAGACCAACATCTCTTGGCATGAAGGGCAGTCTAACCTGTTTTAGAGACCGAATCCCCAAGCCCCCTTCATCCATCGGTCTACAAATGTGGCTCCAAGCTATCCATCGTTTCCGGTGCCTCTCCTCGGAGTTCCAAAGAAAAGCCGCCATACTCTTTTCAAGGTGTTTAATGAGTTTTTGTGGCGGTTTGATAACTGAAAGAGCATGAATAGGAAGAGCGTTAAGCACACTTTTTAATAAAGTAATCTTACCACCAAAAGAGAGCAACCGGCCTCTCCAACCCGATATACGTTTGTCAAACTTATTCATCAACTCTAAAAAATACTCCACTTTCGCCCTCCCTTTGTACAAAGGAACCCCCAAATAATGAATAGGGAGATGAGTGCGCATCAAACCGGAGCTGTTAGCAATGATATCTGCATGGGAAGACATGTGAGGTTTATCTGAAACAATAAGTGAAGATTTAGCTAAATTGATAACCTGTCCAGACACCGAAGCATAGTCCCGAAGAATAGATAGAAAATAATCAATGTTGTCTTTATCACCATTAAGAAAAATGAGACTATCGTCAGCGTAAAATAAATGCGACACATGTAAGCTATTAATTCTACCTGTGAACCTTTTCAAGTTACCGTAGAGGCAAAGATTGGAAATTTTCCGGCTAAGCGCGTCATGGGCAATGATAAAAAGAGCCGGCGATATGGGATCCCCTTGTCTCAAGCCTCTGAAAGATCGAAAGTAGCCCCCCGTTTTGCGGTTGAGAGATATCGAGTACCAACAATTGGAGATAATTCTGTAGATGAGACTAGTCCAGTTGTGGCTGAATCCAAATTGATGAAGCACCCGAATAAGGAAGGACCAACTGACCCTATCATAAGCTTTCGACATATCTAATTTGATGGCGACGTTCCCCCCAGTAACCTTGTTGTCAATGTTCTGGATGATCTCATAAGCTAAACTGATGTTTTCGTGAATGCTTCTGCCTTTGACGAAACCAGACTGCTCCCTAGAGATGATGAGAGGTAGGACCGAAGCCAGTCGCCCCGCCAAAACTTTGGAAATGATCTTTTGCGAAAAATTGCTCAAGCTAATCGGCCTAAAATCCTGGCAAGAAATAGGTTTATCAACTTTAGGAATAAGAACTAAGTTAGCCGATGTGATACCTTGGGGAAGGTGCATGCCGAGGAAGAAGTCCGAGATAGCCAACATAATATCGGCTTTGATAATATCCCAGCAACTGGTGTAGAAGAATCCCGTGAATCCGTCCGGGCCAGGCGCGCCTTGCGGGTTCATAGATTTAATCGCTAGATCCACTTCCTCCTCCGTAGGCATGGCGCACAAAGCCTCATTCTGCGAGTCCGATATCAAGCTAGGGATGCAATCGATGAAATAGTCCGCCGGAGTCGTCCGCGTAGAGCCAAAGAAATCCGTGAAATGCGATATAGCCCGGTCCATAATGACATGGTCTTCAACCGCCGACCCATCGTGGTCAAACATACGGACTTTGTTGGTAGTAGCGCGTTCTCTGATAATAGCATGAAAGAAGGAGGAGTTGCGGTCCCCTTCCTTAATCCAATTGATCCTCGCTTGGTCCATCAACATTTGTTCCTCCATGTCCAGCACCGATTTGAGCTTTTGGCGGGCCGCGAAAAGATCCGCACCGATAGACTCACTCCAAGAGGACTGAAGCTGAGTTTCTAATACCTCAACCGCATGTTGAAAGTCCCTCTTTTGTTGTCTCAAGTCCCCGAACACCTTCCAGTTCCACTCCCGAAGCGAGGTCTTGAGCCGTTTTAATTTTTGGTGGAGCACAAGAAGGGGCGGCCCCTGACATGGAGCGTTCCAGCAAGTCTCCACAAGGTCCTTGAATGTTGGATGAGTGGTCCACATACGTTGAAAACGAAACGGCGCCGGGGCTTTATCTACATCAGAAGGAGACAACAAGAGAGGAGAATGATCAGAATATAAACGGGTAAGATGAGTTACCGTCATCGAATCGTGATCGAGGAGGAAGTTGGTATCATAAAGCACTCGGTCCAGTCTCTCCCACGTGTTCGGGTGGTTGATAAGACCGTTGCACCACGTATATATGGATCCCTGGTAGCCCGCATCCAGCAGCCCATTCCTAGAGATGAAGTTGTTGAATTCCTGAGAGGCTCTGATGTCAATCTGGCCCGGACCCGATTTTTCCGCCGGCGACGAGACCACATTGAAATCCCCCGCAACGATCCATGGCAAGTCCCAAGAGCTGTAGAAAGCCGACAGATCCTGCCATAGTGTCCGCCGCTCCACCGTGCGGCAACTTGCATAAACCACAGAGAAAGCCATCATGCGGTTCGTCTCCAGATCATTAACGCAGCAGGTCAAACATTGAGAGTGTATGTCCAAGAGATTAATATCAATGTTTTTATTCCATAACAGCCATATATATTTGTTCCCCTCGCCGGCATGAAAGAAATTCACCATATGCAAATCCGAGGCCAGCTTGGGTAGGTTATCCCCATCAATCTTTGGTTCAAGGATCGCAATGAAATCTGGAGAGTGCTTACGGTTGAGAGTAATGAGATAATTCCTGGTTTGAGTGCTCCTAATGCCCCTAACATTCCATATGATGGTCTTAAACATTAAGAGAGTTTTGCAGTTGGGTTTTGGCCTCTGGAACCCGCCTGGACTGTTTTGGAATGGAGGAGGAAGGAAGATTAGCCCTATCGGGTTTTCCGGTCTTTTTCCCTTTAGTAGCAGCAGCTTTGGCCAGCGGTGGCTGAACTGAGATCTTTTGTTGCTGCCCCCCTATATCTGGATTTCGCGCCTCCTTGTTGTTCTTTTTTTTCGCTTTTGCCGCAACCGATTCAGCCATTATCTGTTTGTTGCTCTTGGCTTTAAAAGCTTTGATCATTTCCACCTCTTCGTCCCGCTCTTCACTCTGTTCCGGAGTGCGAGAACCAAGAAGCCCGTCCCTTATGTTAGCCACCGTCTCGTTGATACTTCTTGAGTTGTGTTCCTGGACGAAGGACGCTTCGGACGAGACATCAGACCCCGACTGCCCCTCCAGCTGATCCTCACCGTCCCCCGCCACATTGATTTGATCTCCTTCTCCATCTACCTGGACCTGCACGTTATCAGGCATAGAATCAGCCATAGTATCAGACTCTGAAGAAACAACAACCTCCACATCCTCCCCTGACTTATCAGGAAAGTGGGTGGACGTTGGATCAATGATGAACAAACTTGGCCCCCCGCCTCCTGCGGTTGTCATTTCATTGCCCACGCCCGAGCTCCTGGTACGCTCCTGTTCCACGTTGTTGCTGTTCGGAACGTCATTGACGTCCTCCTTCCCCTCAAGTACAGGAGCGTGCGTAAGGAGGGCGGTATCCGCCCTCATGTTGACCGCTACCGATGATAGATCCTGATCCTCAATAGTATTGTCACTATCTTCGACGAGAATAGTTGTTCCGATATCTTCTGCCATAAGAGACTCAAACCTGTTAGAAATCATAATTGACTGAGAATCGGGCATCTTACCTTGGTTACTCTTATTAGCGTTGTTGTCCGATGCCGGCTGATCTGTGTTGCTGCTCGATTCCTCCGGGGAATGAAAATACGTGTGTTGATTTGGCATACCAAGGATAGATTCTGAAGGTTTTGGACCCATCTTAGGTAGTGGCGTAGTTTTGGCGCTAGTGTCGGCAGTTTTATCATGATAGTGCTGAGGCTTTCTACGAAGATCAGGGTTAGCTTTGAAACAAAATTTAATATTGTGTCCACGTAACCGACAATGTTTACAATAAAGAACATTATTATCATATATAATAGGTTGGCTGTGAACTTTGTGACCTATGGTAACATTCAGAGTGTGTGGGAGTTCTTTTGAGATATCCAATTCCATGCAGACCTTCACGTAATTGGCCTTAGTGAATTTTCTAGTTTCATCGGCTATTGTCAAGAATTTACCGAACGAATTAGCTATCCTTTTAATAGCCGATGGAACGAAAAATTCCAGAGGAGGGTTAGGAAGCGTAACCCAAACCGATGCGATGGATGACTCCTCCTTACAATTGAAATCCGATGTCCATTTGAGAATCTTAACAGGATAGTTGTCAATTCTAATTAGGTTTTTAGTCCACACTTTTTATGATCCTCCTCACTAGACAAATGTATGACTATGTGCCTAGAGTCCATAGGAGCAACCGTATAATTTCCGGCCAACCCCCAGCGTGAAACAACTTCTTGGACCCGAGAGATCTTAGGACATCCCGAAGTAAATTTGAGAACGATCGTATGTTGAAAAGGAGTCGCAAGAGCTAAACCTTCCTGTGACGTAAAGTGGACGTCCACAACTTGACCTTCCCCTTTGTACGTGTCCGTGCTCATGTCATTGGAATGAACTAGGTTAACATCATTAATGATATCCCACGTGTCCCTGATACGGTCCGGTCTCACAATATTAGCATAAGAGATTTTCGAAATATTCTGGGTAGCTCCATCTCTAACCTGTTCAGTGACAACTGAATCCCCAGGCAGAGAGGCAATCTGTGTTTTCCCAGCAGTAGAAATAGGAGTAATAGAGACGTGCTGTGTATTTGATACATGCATGCAATTGCTATGTGGGGAACCCACGTGATGAGCTAAAGAGAATTGACTAAGTTGACTGGGTCCCACGGGTTTGTCCAAGTTGGTCTGGTTAGAATTAAGCAAGTGATTAGTGGCCCCCACAGATTCCTTGTTAGTACGTGTGGAAATGATAGAGTTGACCGGGTTAGGAGCACTTACCTTGGTCTTCCCCGTGACCTTTCTCCATTCAGCCTGAGCAGCCCGAACACCCACAGCATGTTGATCCCCTACATGATCCGCCACGTGTGCAGATCCAGCCTTTCCACCAGACAGCCGCCCAACGGTCACCTGATCCCCACGCGAATCGATGCACGAAATCCCAGGGGGGATCACGTGTGAAGCAGGAGAGGCGTGGGGGCCCGTGCCCCCCGCCGGCAAGATGGTCGGAGAAAATTCCGGCCATGAAGAAGACCGCCTGAATCCAAACATCTCAGCCGTGATAGGATGTACCGTGGGGTCCCCTACTCTGGACGTCGCCGGAGGCGCAGCTGCCAACCCGCGGCCAATAAGAGCCAGCTGCTCCTCCGACCATGGGGTGACCGGCCGGCCGGATGAAGATGATGACCTTCGAAGCAGAGTCACCGGAGCAGCTCCGGTCGTTATCTGCGCCAGACCTCTGGAAGGAACCGCTGCGCCAGGTCGCATACCCGCCTGCGGGGGGGCCCCCCCCGCCCGGGTCTCCGTCCATGGGTCGCCGGAGAAGAAGATCGACTCCCCCTACAAAACTGAAAAAACCTCGAAAAAGCCAAAAGGATGACAGAAATCTGCAGAAACTTACCTCCCTAAAGTCTCAGGCGAGTCTCAGACAGAGATAAGATCTCCCCACCAGAACTGAAGCAAAAACCTCGCCGGAGAAGACGCCGGAAACTGATCGGACCCCTGCAAAACAACCAGAAACAACCTCAAACTGAACAGAAGTGGAAGAGAATCCTTACCTGAACCGATCTGACTCTCTGCCGGAGCAGAGCGCCGCCCAGGGCGGCGGCAGAAGCTCGCCGGAGCTGCTGGATGCCTGGCCGGAAATCTCCCAGAATCTCCCCAAGCAAGAGCTCTCTCTACCTTACTCCCCTATAATAGATTTGCAGTTTTATTCTACTCCCCTATAATAGATTTGCAGTTTTATTGTGGGGATGACTCCGGGGGACCAAAGTGCTTGAGGAGCTTGTCATTTTTCGCGCGCAGCCGCAGGCCGCGCCCGTGCTCGCCGATGCAGCCTGTCAGGCCCACGCCGTGGGCAGGAATCTGCCGCGGGGCAAACGAAGTGCCGCGAGGCACACAAACCGCAGCATATGCGCACCCGGTCGATCCCGTGCAGCCGATAGGGCCTGTCAGGCCCACGCCGTGCACAGAAAATCTTCGTGCGCGCTGAAACTGCTGCAACGCATGCGTTTCTGTGTCCCGTGCGGCCGACAGGGCCT
>JANAVB010042777.1:10000-15000 GCA_029216955.1 Iris pallida | reverse complement strand
TCCCATAACATGCGATCATCTTCCAACATCTTGCACATAGCTTAATTCAACCATAACTTCGATCTCACAAGTTTCTCGCCAATCATCTAACACTCGCATTGCATCGAGTCATTGTGCATCCGATCACAACAATTCTCCGTAATGCCTATTCGCCCAACCGTTTGCCTATCTCTCGTATAACTCAAGTCTTTCATCCAATCATTCATAACACTTGGCCTTAACGACATGGACTAAGTCCACATGTCTCCATTATCCTTTACTTACAATCCATACTAAGTCTCGACGCAACTATCCATACGTGATCCACATTCTCTCGCTCTATCCATACGTTGCGTCTGGGGCTACCCCCGCTAGGTAACTTATCCAGACATCATGCTCGCGCTCTTTCGACACAAGAGGTCAACTTGAGTCTACGATGCTCAAAGGCAACAATCTTTCCGACCCAAGGTCTCTTACGATACGCTCATCCCCGATTCTCGACCGAGTACAAATCCTTTACTTAAACTTCGATTCCATCCCGACTAGTTCGTTTCGTAGCATAGATCGCGCGCTCAATACACATAGCCTAACCGTTACTCAACCGATCTACAACACACTCTTAGGTCGTTCTACTATCCGTTGCTCTTGCGCATTGCAAAGCCCTTGCAATCGCCTTACCGCATCGCTATGCTAAGCACGTTTCTCAACATCTATTCGATCATCGACTAGCCAACAACTCGAATACTTATTTGATCGACCGTAATTCTCTGACCGTATCGATTCTAGTACTCGCTAACTTTCGAGACACGATACTCACTCGCTTAGACTTATCCTCGACATGCACTACCTCATTCCTTATCCTTCTTACGCGACTTCTTTAGGGTCATCCTATGGGACTCCAACATTTACTTGATTTGGCGGTCAAGTCTTCTAGGGTCATCTGCCCCGAAACTACGCTCGATAATTGAAGATCATCAACGAGGGACAGTTACAACGAACCATGCTATATCCTATCGCGGAGCCAAATCAATTCCCGACGATTTCTACGAGACTTTATCCAACCTGACGTACATTACAAATCCGGGATTTATCCATCCCCGCACAACTGATGCGCCGTTACTACTCGAGTCACTCATATACTACCGTCAACAATATCGCACAATCTTAAATTTTACCTTCGCATCAAACCACAAGTCCATATCCAAATTGCCACGCCTTGCAAGTTCGATCATCCCCACTGGATGAATCACCATACCAGTGCTCACGCGGAATGATCGTCCAAATTTGACGTGACGCATGTGCGAGGCTGGTGTTGCGCTCGCTCAAGACAAGAATGTCAACATAGTGGTGATCCGCGAAGCAATCCAGACACTTTTGATTTCATCCGAGCAACATCCATCGACTCTCAAATTCTCCGAAGCGTTCCTACCGTTATCGTCCAAACTGTCATCAACTTAACTTGCATCTTATTCGTCCAACAACAATGCTCAACATAATTTTCGTTCATTCGATTGGAGTATCCCCGAGTTATTACATATCGTCTTTGATACGCCTCAATACCACCGTCGATATGCATAACTTGAACATCTTCCTTTCTCATAAGCTCAACTCGTTGCAATCATTGCCATTATCCGAACTCGAATATGAATCAAGTCTCGCACTTATCGAGATCCAATCGGTTGTAACTACTTAACATCATCGCGACAAAATTTTCAATTTCATATATCCATTCTCATATCCCTAACTCGCACTTCCAATCGTGCTACCGATTCATCGCGTTAACCCAAATTCGTTCGCACAATTTCTCCGTACTTACTCAACACGTTCCGAAGAAGTCTCCGTACTAACTCAACATAAGTTCGACCGGGTCGACCATTTCCTCAACGTAACATTCCTTCACATATGCTCGGCCTATCGTTATCGACACAATACTTCGCTATACTTGCTCGCATAATTGGTATTGCATATACCACTCGAAATCGAGTCATTACTCGATATCACACTTCGCATAGGTCCGACTTCTATCTCAACTTAACCGTCCCGTATGGCGATCCTTCCGATCCCAGCTCTAACGTTAGCTCAAGTTTGACACATAATCGATCTAACCGTACCATGGCGATCATTTCGATCACACCCGCAACATTCGCTTATTCAAAGCTCAACGCGACATTCGGCCAACATACATGTTCGCCAACTCAAACTCGACTTAGCAATCAACTCAACTCGTACAATCGCATCCGCGATTTTCCCATCTCGCTCGTTGCAACTCGTGCAACAACTCATTCTCGACACTTAAGGTCTTTACTCAATCTCGAACAACATTTCGCTATCCATCCGCATAGCCATACTACGCA
This sequence comes from Iris pallida, assembly GCA_029216955.1. NCBI lineage: Eukaryota > Viridiplantae > Streptophyta > Magnoliopsida > Asparagales > Iridaceae > Iris > Iris pallida. The sequence continues at coordinate 12,667 of JANAVB010042777.1, read as the reverse complement.
CATCATACCGTATCGACTCATTGCACTGATGCAACGAACGATCCACGACTTGCTGCACTCCGTGCAACCAACAACGCATAACCATTCGCGTAGCCACATAATACGCATCGCCTCACGTGTCGACCCGTTGCACTTCGTGCAACCAACAACACATAACTTCCCGCACTTCGTGCGGCCGACAACACATAACTCCTCGCACCTCGTGCGACCGACCAAACATATCGTTGCACTTCATGCAACCAATATCACCATATTCGCTGCACTTCGTGCGACCAGTATTCCATAACCCGTTGCACTTTGTGCAACCACATCCCATAACTCGTTGCACTTCGTGCAACCCACACTCTCCGACGACACCCGGAGATAACGTGGTAGTCACGACATACTTGTGGTAGACGTACGCACTTAATATAGACTTATTGTATGGAACATCCAATGTAGCGTCGAGCAGATCCATGAGCCATGCGGTTGCGGAAACAACTTAGAGTCTTAACTGAATTTCGATATCGAAGCAACTGAGGGTCAAAGAGATTCACGCACGGTCCAAAGGATGGAACCGCTCTGATACCAACTTGTCACGCCCCGATCCGGGAAATCGCTCGTCCTCGCTAGATTTAACCCGAATCATCGCCATCGCTGGGGCGTGATGCCGCACGAGCCTGGAGTTGCGCTCGTGCAAGGCAAGATAACAGGTTCACATAGAACAATCTCAAATTGATAACATAAGCAGCGGAAGAAAACAAGTGAAACATAAAAATCTCTTTTATAAATATTGAACTGAAGGTTACAAAGGCTCTGAATAGCCCAACATAAAATGCCAATTGGCTACAACGCTCATGATCTCTCTAGCTCACAAAGGATTACATTGCTCCATACATTATGCCTCTTTATAGCCACCAAGTAGTCTTCGGCCGAACATCTCCATGTCGCAAGTCCGAACGCATATGCGGAAGCTCCTCTTGAACGCCAAGGACTCCATGCCTCGGCACGTCCAAGCCAAGCTCCGCCCCGAGCTGATCATAACCTGAACCTGCACATAAACTAGTGGGGGTTTAGTGCTTTCGTCCTCGCTTCGCACTGATCAAGACCCGCTCGCACCCAAACCAAACACTTATTCATTTAGTGAGCATGCATATTACTTTGTGGTCTTTCTATTTAGCCTTAGGATCAATTTCATGGCAAAACTTAACATAGCACATTATTATAATGTGTCAGCACATCCCGTGTTCCTGCAGCAGATACAGTTAGCCATAACATAAACGTAAACATAGTGTTCGTGCTCATGCCGTCCCATTTTCCTTAGCCTGCAGTGGTTAGAACTTAACATAAGCCAACATATGATTCACGCAACCGACTATTCACAAACATAAACATATGCATAATGGATAGCAGGCCCTGCGCCTGCACCCAGCTCTCATCTCAGCCCATCGGCCCTAACTATATGAAGGTCACGGTGTGTCGCACCGTAATGGACTTGGCATCTCATATGTGTAAGCCTACAATCGCTTCGATACGGGTTGCTAGCCCAGTATCCGAAGGATCCCAAACTTACGGATATCATAGCTTATCACAGCACTGGACGGTCGCAATCCGTCCGAATGTTGTGCACCATAAATACCACACATAATTCCCTCCTAGGCCGAACGGTCCCGGCGCCCCGGCGTAACCGTTCGAGGGAAGCCACACCCGTGCACGGGCAATCCGAGTCCATTGACCATGCAATACGTTCCATAGCATACAAGTCACACATTCCAATCCATCTCGCGTTCCATAACATAATCCACCATTCATATGGTGAGCTCCGTCGGCGTTATGCCCCAACACATCCATATTGATGCACGACGCCCAACGGCTTTGTCGTCTCGTACTCGTATTCGACGCGTCTCGTTCGTATTGTTATTCGCATAGCCTACTTCCGTATTTACTTAGTCAATTCATAGCATAAGTGCCCGAGGGCACGCTCAGCACCGTATTCAATGTTCTACGCCTAGTGTTCAATGTTCTCGGAGCCGTGCACATGATGCACATCTCAATATCATCTTTCAATGTTCTACCATCATTGCCCTACCGCGACCTGTGCACTCGATGCACGTCGCTTTAATGTTTCGATTGTTCAATGTTCTATCTTAGTGTTCAACGCATACTTAGACACTTACTCGCCGAGCCACGCTCGCTAACTCGATAGCATATTACGCAAGCATAACATATTTTATTATAGTGAAGGAATAGGGAGAGAGAGTCAAGAACCCGCCCACCTTAAGCCGATACGCCTTGCTGCCTCGCCGATTGAAGCGTCTCGCTTCCATCACTCGATCGCATAGCTAACTCCCGGACTTAGCCATTCCTTTGCTCTACTCGGTTGATTTGGCCTATCGTGCCCATGCCACAATCCGTTGCAAGGCCACGATTTAGTTTTGCGGACATTTCATTGCATAAGGCAAAATGCCGACCTCTTATCGTCCAGCGTAGAAGCATAGCCTGCACACCAGATCAACTAAAATCAGCACTTGCTCAAGCGGGACTTACTCTTTGCATCGATTTGATTCATAGATTCCAACCGACTCAAAGCTTACCTTTGGCCAACGCAACACTTGCATCGATTCATATCGATACCTTATTGGGTCAACGCAACTCTTCGAGTCAACGACTCATCGTAATGCACCGATG
>JANAVB010042776.1:82500-106008 GCA_029216955.1 Iris pallida | reverse complement strand
ACCCCGCTTGGTCTGTCCGTCCGTCTGTGGGTGAAAGCTGGTTGAGAAGTGTAAGTCCGTTACGAGGATTTTGAACACTTCCGTCCAGAACTTTCTCGTGAAGCGGGGGTCTCGGTCGCTGACAATGTTGACCGGGATGCCCCAAAACTTCACCACGTGGCTATGAACAGTCATGCGGCCTCCTCTGCTGTGCAGTCCGTTGAAGCAACAATGAAGGTCGCGTACTTTGAGAACCGGTCCACCACCACGAGAATGGGCCCAAGTGCCCCCACTTTCGGTAGGACGAAGATGAAGTCCATCGATATGCTCTCCCCAGCCGACTCGACAAGAAAAAGGCTCCAGCAAGCCCCCGGGCTTCTGATGGTCCATTTGTCCTGTTGGCACACAAGACAAGTGTGAACATAGTCCTCCACATCCTCGCGCATGCGAGGCCAGTAGTATGCGGCCTCCAGCAGCGCCAAGGTTTGCTTCTGCCCTGGGAGTCCAGCCCATTTCGTGCATGGCACTCTTTGAGCAGCTGTCTCCGCAAGCCACTCCACCTAGGCACGACCACCCTGTCGCCCTAGGTTTAAAAAGTCCGTCTTTCAGCCAGAACCTTCTCGTTTTGCCCTCCTTGGCAAGCTTCACTATGGCCAGTATTAGTAGGTCCTCCATGATACCCACTCGAACACATCCAGGATGTCCCCCTTGAGCAAGCACACAGATGCGAGCTTGGCCTTCCTGCTAAGTGCATCGGCCACCTGATTTTTCTTGCCGAGTTTGTACTGCAACTCCTTGTCGAACTCGGCTAAAAATCTTGCCATCTCGCCTGCTTCGGATAGCTTCTTCTGGGACTGGAAGTAGCTCGTGGCAATATTGTCTGTCGTGACCACGAACTTGGTGCCGAGAAGGTAGTGCCGCCATGTCCTCAAGCTATGCACGACCGCAGTTAGGGCTGCAATGAGCCAAGCCGAGCCAAGCTTTGGTAAGCTTGAGCTTGGCTTGACTAGAATTAATCGAGCTCAAGCTCGAGCTCGAGCTGATAATTTTTTTTATTTTAGAGCTTGAGCTTGGCTCGAGCTTGTTTATATTAAGCTTGAGCTTGGCCTGGTTTGAGCTCGAGCTTGGTTTGATAAAAAAAGCTTGATTCAAGCTTGATAAACAAGCTTGATAAGCTCAAAATCAAGCTTGTTAAGCTTGATTTCAAGCTCGTTCAACTTTATTTCAAACTCATTAAGCTTGATTTCAAGCTTAACCAGCTTGATTACAATTTAGTTAGGTTTGAATTCAAGTGCTTGTAATATTAATTAACAATTTAATTATAAATTTTTAATTAAAAAATTCCTTAATATCATTTATTAAGGGCATATAAATATATAATGCACAAATGTATATAAAATAGAATTCAATAAAGAACAAATGAGCTTCTAAACAAGCTCCTAAACGAGCTTCTAAACGAGCCAGCTCGCAAGCTCATAAACGAGCCAGCTCGCAAGCTCAAACGAGTCGAGTACTTCTAAGCTTGAGCTTGGCTTGTTTATTAAACAGCTCGAAAATGAAGCTTGAGCTTAGCTTGTTTTATAAACGAACCGAGCTCAAACGAGCTTTTCGAGCCAAGCTTCGAACAGCTCGCGAACGGCTTGGCTCATTTGCAGCCCTAACCGTAGTCATCTCCTTCTCTTGCACGTATAACGCCGTTCAGTGTCATTCAACTTGCGGCTCTCGAACGCGATGGGGTGCCCTTCCTGCACCAACACCCCCCCGATGACGAAGTCGGATGATCCGTGTGCACTTCGAACGCATTGGAGTAGTCCGGTAGAGATAAGACCGGCTCCTTATCATAGCCCGCTTCAGTGCTCGAATGCCTCTCGCATCGGGGCATCCAGCTCAACGCCCGATCCTTCCGCAGCAGATCGGTCAGAGGCGATACGATGGCGGAATATCCTTGGATGAACCGACGGTAGTAGTTCGCCAGGACAAGGAATGATCGCAGCTCCGTCGTCCTGGTGGAGCCTTCCACTCCCGTATGGACTGGACCTTTGCACCGTCCATCCATATCTTGCTATGCCCGATCCAGGGCCCCAAGAATACACCTCTACTTGTGCGAATGAGCACTTCTCCCTTTGACGAAGAGTTCTTTCTCCCTTAACACTTGGAAGACGGTCTTCAAATGCTCGATGTGCTCCTCTATCGTGTTTGAGTACACAATGTCGTCGAGGTAGATTACGACGAACCGATCCAGGTAGGGGTGGAAAGCTTGTTCATCAAAGTACAAAAAGTCGCAGAGCATTTGTTAGACCAAAAGGCATAACTAAAAACTCATATGCGCCATACCTCGTGACGCACGCCATCTTAGCCTCGTCTCCCTCCGTAATCCGGACTTGATAATACCCCGAGCGCAGATCAAGTTTGGAGAAGTATCTCATGCCTCCCAGTTGGTCGAATAAGTCCACCAACAACGGGATGGGATATTTGTTCTTGACGGTTACCTTTTTAGTACACGATAGTCGATGTACAAACGAAGGCTTCCGTCCTTCTTCTTCTTGAACAGCACCGGTGCACCATACGGGGCCTTTGACGGTCTAATGAATCCGCTCCAGCAGCTCCTTGAGTTGCTTCTCAACTCGTTTAGCTTGGGCGGGGCCATGCGATATGGAGCCATGGCGGGCGGCTTCGTGCCCGGCTCCAACTCGATGGTGTGGTCTACCTCCCTCCGCGGAGGTAGCCTCTTTGGCAACTACATCGGCATGACATCCCCGAACTCCACAAGGACGTCAGCATTCTCAGGCGGAAGATCCCCCTGCACGGGCGCCTCCTCCGTCTTGAGCACAACAAGGTAGTCATCTCTCTGTGTTGCATCCCCTTTTTGAGTTGTAATGCGGAGATAGCCTTCCTTTTCGTAAGCTCGCCTCGTGCAGTTCTCACCATACACGGAGAGCTCTCCTCCTGATCCGATGACTCCCAGATGCGGCATTGGGACCGCCTTTGCCGAAGTAAGGAAGTCTATCCCGAGGATCATGTTGAAGTCATCAAATGGTGCTGCGTGAGACTGGTGACACCCGCCAGTCTTCCACTTGGATCTTCACTCCTTTGGCCACCCCCTGTAGGGGTGCAACTCGGGCGGGCTAAACCCGAACCCGATCGGGTAAACCCGTTAATGGGTTGGTTAGGGTTGAAGATATTCGAGTTCGGCTTGGGCTCGGGTTAAAATATTTGAACCGATCAAAAATTGGGTTGGCTTGGGTTCATGTGTTGGGTAACCCGAAGAACCCAAAACCCGACATACATATAATTTATATATATATTTTTCATACTACTTAAATAAAAAGTTTAAACTATAATTTTTCACCCGAACACTTCAATTCCTTATCCTAAATCTCATTTCAGTTTTATTTTGTAATGATTGAGGCTTGATTGCTATTTGATTATGCATTTAATATTACTCTTGTTTCAAAAATTTCAAATATCATATTAGAGTCCGATAAACCCGATGGACCCGACCCAACCCGAGCCCAACCCGATCCTCCCGACTTGGTCTTGGGCTTCATATGTTGAACCCGAAGTCGGCTTGGGCTTGGGCTTGGGCTAGGCTTATGATCTATCGGGTTGGGCTCGGGTTGACCTCAAACCCGACCCAACCCGCCCGAGTTGTACTCCTACCCCTGCACGGGGCGTGCCTCAGAGTTGACTGCCTTTATCGTGCTTGAGTCTTTCTCCAACTAGACCCAAGCGTCGGACCTCCGCATCTGAGATAAAGTTATGGGTTGCCCCTGTGTCGACCATCGCCCTGGTGTTGTGGCCGTTGATCTTCACGTCCACGTACATCAGCTCTCGATTCGGGGTCTTGGACACTACCCCCTTGCTTTTAAAGCATTCAATAGGCACAGGGTACCCATGTGAGCCCCCTTCTTAGGCTCCTCGTCCTCATCCTCCTCGCCTTGGACCTCGTTCACCCTTTTTCCTTTGTTCGGGCAATCTCGTGCGAAGTGATTTCCTCCGCAGAAGAATTCAATCTTTCGCTCCGTCGAATGCTTTGCGGGCTGCTTGTCCTTCGACGGGCCTCCCTTTACATTGTTCTTCTTCTTCCCCACCATTGAACTTGGTGGTGGTCTTTTCCTTGGGCTTTGGGGCATCATTCCGTCGATACTCCATCAACTTCTCGGCTGCCGCAACAGCGCGTTCACATCTGACACATCTTGCCTCTGCAATTCTTGTGCCGTCCATGTTTGTAGACCCTCCAGGAAGTGGAACATGCAATCCTATTCGCCTATAGTGGAAATGGAAAGCATACATCAGGCGGGTGAACTCCGCCACAAACTCTTTGACGGACCCGGTGTGTTTGAGTTGTCGCAAACTCCGTCTCGCGACATACTCCACGTTCTTCGGGTAGAATTGAGACTTGATATCCTTCTTGAGATCATTCCAAGTCTCGATCGAGTAGAGCCCCTTTTCTATATCGATGCACCTGTCGCCACCATAGCATAGCATCATCAGAGAAATATAGGGACGTTGTGTTTATCTTGTCGGTCTTATCCTCGATGCGGACCGCCTTTAGGTAGCGATCGACATTCCAGATGAAGTTATCCACCTCCTTCGTATCCCGTAAGCCAGTAAAGGATTTGGGTTATGGATACTTCACCCTGTGTGTCGATTCCCTCTCGGAGTCAGACCACGGCAATGGCCCTCTCGAGGACCTCCGCCTTGGTTTGCAGCTCTTTGAGAAGTTCGGCAATCTTCGCCTTAGTGGCCTTCCGTTCCTCCTCGAACTCGACCTGCATCTCGCGGAGATGCTCTCGGAACTCCGACGTAGCCGTGGCGACGTCCGCCTCCAAACCCTGGGCGAATTCTCGTGAGCCGCTTGGTTCTGCTTTACTTGAAATTCGCGCCCATCACGCCTTTCTCCAGCATCTCAATCCGTTCAGCCAACTCGCCAAGAGCCCGTTCTATCGACGGTTCTTTGCTCTTGCCCTTCCTCGAGGTCTTAGCCTTCTCCTTAGGCGATGCAGGTTGCTCGTTGATGATGGCTTCGGTCGAAGATATGACGGTGATCGAACCTTTGCTCTGATACCACTTGTCACGGACTTGGTATTTTTGCTAGCACTTCGTCCTGTGCGGCGCACTGTCTTTTCCCTCAAAGACCCGTGCAAGCCTTCCCAACCCGTCTTAGCTAGATCGCTAAGAAAATTAGGAAGTGGAGCAAAGAGGAGACTCGTAAGATTTCATTATTGAATGGAAAATGCTTACAAGTTTAGGTGGTGAGAACAAATGAAAGCCTTCCCTTTTATAAGTGCTCATAGTGCTTTACAAGGAAAGTCCTGGAAGGAATATTCCAAGGATTATTCTTTTCTACCTTAACTGGAATGGCATATTCCAGGTTTATAACCTAGCAATATAAAAGAAAACTTCTCAGGTCATACAGAAGCTTCTTTGGCCTCCTAGAACGATCTTAGGCCTTCTGGAGAGATCCACTATCTTCTAGAGCCTTCCGCCATCTTCTATAATATTCTGGAAGCTTTCCGCATAACCTTGGTCCTTGGAAATTATGCAATTGGGCCTCGGACGGGGTGCAACATTTAGGACGTTACATCACGGTCATGGAGGAGGATGATTTGAATGTAGTGATAAATAGTTGTTCCTTCTGCAGCATGAAACATGGATAATCGATTGTTTCTTTAGGGGCAGTGAAGTAATCATGGATCCTATATGCCTTCTCTACTCAGCAAGGTCACTCTCGACAATTTTTGAGTAAATCTCTCAAACAATCATGCAAAGAGAAAAGTCAACATAGGCAACGTACACGGGAGGAGAGGATTTAGAAGTTGCGTCAGCTACAACTAATGTGGGTTTGTTTTCTACCTTCTTCTTCCCTAGTGTTGTCCGACGCTTTTTGGGTGATAAGGGGGCTTCTATGGCCTCGTCAGTTCTATTTCTCTTCCACTTGACCTATGCCTCGTTAGTGCCTCCTCCGCTGTCAAGTTTCTTTTTGGAAGTCCAATTAATCTCCATCAAAGAGTTTTATGTGCCCCCATCATAATGGTGCATGTCTTCTTGGAGTTTGAATTGTCAGCTATGGTTACAAGTGAAGGAGAATGAAGAAGATGGTAAAAGAGTTATGGTTTTGAGAATTTGAGAACTTAGAAAACATAGTAAGGAGAGAGAGAACATTTATTTTCCACTTTTATTCTAACCATCATGTGTGGGATATGGATGGATGTTTCCAGTCCCTCGTAATTTTAACGACGATGGTAGATCCTGATAACACTCTATCTCGAGTCACAATCCCTAACGTGACACATGGGTGCCCAGGGCGCATGGACTTCCAAGATGAGAAACACTTCAAACAAGTGGGTCCCTTCACTAATACAATTGTTTTTAACTGAAAAGAAGTTAATGCTGATAGAGATACATCAGAATCAATCTCTTGATCAATGACATGATAGAGATAATATTAGTTGTAAATGCTCTTAATTTACTCATTTCTCTCAATGACTTATTTTCCTTTTCAAATTGTAAACATATCTACGATAGTTATTGTTATCTTTTGTATTCCAATTGTAAACATAACTACGATAGTTATTATTATCTTTTATATTACATTTGTAAGTTGTATATATATACAACCAATATTAATAATAATATTATGCTTCATTTTCAATCACAATCAATATTATTTCCTCTCATATGGTATCAGAGCACGGATCCCTTTTTTTTCTCCATACATGTTCATCCTTTTCTCTTAATGGCGTCCAATGATCAATATCTTCTACCCAACAATGCTGAACCGACCAAGCCTTTCACAATCATCTCCCTTTCCCATATCCTCAAACTCACTCCCACAAACTATATATCATGGAAATCTCAACTTGAAGCTACCCTCCTTGGTCATGATCTACACAAATTCATAGATGGTTCATATCATGTTCCCCCTCAAACCATTACCCAACATAACATTACCACTACTAATCCTGCCTATACCACCTGGTTTCGTCAAGACAAACTCATTCTTGGAGCTCTTGCTGGCACACTTTCCAATCCACTCGTTCCTCTCATCTCCCAATGTTCCACTACCCATGTTGCTTGGCAAACTCTTGTTAAAACCTATGCCAATCCTTCAAAAGGCCATCTCAAACAAATAAAATATCACCTCGTAAATATTACCAAGGGTTCATATTCCATTTATGACTATATGCAACATATTAAGTGTTGTAATCATCAACTCACCTCTCTTGGTCGTTCCTTTGATCCTGAAGACATTGTTAACAAAATCCTTGACCAACTCAATGATCCTGACTATGAGAATGTCATCAGTGTTGTTCAGAATCGTGATACTCCCAACACATTTGATGAGTTACATGAAAAACTCATCAATCGTGAACCCTCCCTCAAACACAAAACCAAATCATCCAACAATTTTTCTGCCACTGTTAACTATGCAGCCAAACACTGAAAACTATCACAAACGTCCTTCCTCCTTCAATACTGGCCTTCTTCCCGCTCCAAGCCACTCAAACTCTTCTCCTCCTACATGTTCTTTCAACCCTTCAAAGGACGATGTCAGTGGTACTGAATCCAAGGTCATTATGTCTCTCAATGTCCCATTTTTCATACCCAATATCTAAATGCAATACCACCCTCCACAATCCAATCCATCCATGTTTCTTATTCATGCTCAAACTCGCCTTGGTGCCGAAGGCTATCAATCCCATTTCTCGTGCTGTGCTTCCATTGCTACCGACTCCTCCTCCAATGGTTGGCTTCTCAACAGTGGTGCTACCCATCATGTTACTATAATTTTGACAACCTTGCTCTTCACCCCCTATGATGGTACTGAAGAACTAATTGTTGGAGATGGATCGGGCCTCGTTATTTCAAACATTGGTTCAACCTCCCTTCTTATCCCTACTACTACGTTTAATCTTAACCATATTCTTCACATGTCTTCTATTTCTTGCCTATTATTTTATTTCTAAATTTTTGTCATGATAATAATGCTTCTATCACTTTCTTACTTAATTCCTATTATGTGAAGATCTTCACATAGGGGTACTACTTCTCTAAGGCCCAACTAAATATGGCATCTACGAATGACATCCCACTCGTCCTGTTGTTCACTCTGTCAGATTGGCATCCACAAGCGATTGGAATCATAGATTAGGCCATCCATCATATTCTATTCTACGTTATATTAGCAATACTTTAATTTAAATATTCCAAAGACAGTTTTTTTACTGTAATTCATGTGATTGTAGTAAGAACCACAAATTGTCAGTCTATCAAAATACCATTCAATCTCATGACCCTCTTGATGTTCTTTATAGTGATGTTTGGACTTCTCCCAGTCTTTCTTATGGCTACAAATAGTATATTATCTTTATTGATCATTATTCCAAATATGTGTGGTTTTATTCTCTCAAACACAAAAATGATGCCATTGCTACTTTTCAAAAATTCAAACTTTTGGTTGAAAATTATTTTAAACGCCCCATAATTATAATCTTTAGTGATAATGGTGGAAAATATATGGTATAACTCACCTCACTTCCCATCCTTATATGCCCGAGCACAATGGCTATTCGGAGCGTCGTCACTGTCATATTGTTGAAACAAGTTTTTCTCTCCTCACTCATTCCTCTATGCCACAAAATATTGGTATCTTGCTTTTGCTACTTCTTGCGATTTAATTAATGGTATGCCTACTCCTACACTTGAACTTCAATCTCCTTACTCTACACTCCAGGGCCACACACCTATCTCAAACTTTATAGCTTTGGGTGTCATTGTTATCCATGGCTACGCCTATACACCTCAAATGAACTTTCTCCGCTTATCTTCCTGTGTGTGTTGTTGTTATTCTGCTACATAGAGCGCGTACTATTTCTTGTTCCCAACTCCAACAAAATTTATGTTTCTCGACGTCAAGTTCTTGAAAATGAATTCAATTTTTCTCCCTCTTCCATGACGACACTACCGCACATGTCCATCGAAACAGATGAATGGTGTACGTCTCATCTTCCCATTATTTTTGTTGCCTCACCACATCAGCTACACATTTCCAAAACCCACAACCACCTTTATCTCTTCTCTCTCATCCCTCGACCATTTCAGACCAATCTATCACCCACTCCCAGCCCTCGGCTTCCTCAACAACCTCCACTCCCCCTCTACCTCCCTCCACCTCCACCAAGCCCTCTTACTTGCCTACAAAATAATATTCACAAATACTGTCAAAATGAACCTATATGTCCCTCTCCAACCTTCTTCTAACGAGCCTAATACCATCACTCAAGCTCTCAAAAGCCAGTATGGCGTGCCGCCATGCAAACTGAATACGATGCCTTGCTTAAAAATAAAACATGGGACCTTGTTCCCTCCCCACCATCACAAAATTTCATTGGTTGTAAATAGGTCTTTCAGACAAGATATAACCCGGATGGCTCCATAGACCATCGCAAGGCTCATTTAGTAGCTAAAGGGTTCCACCAACGTCCTAGCCTAGACTATACTGAAACTTTCAGTCCCGTAGTTAAATTTGTTATTGTCCGTACAGCTCTTTCTTTTGCCATAGTCTATGGATGGCCTCTTCATAAAATTGATATTAATATTGCCTTTCTCCAAGGTTCTCTCAAGGAGGACGTGTTTATGATCCAACCCCCTGATTTTGTCAGTCAATCTCATTCTACTCATGTTTGCAAACTTAGTCAAGCTCTCTATGGGCTTAAACAAGCTCCTCGATCTTCGTATAATGAACTCAAATCCTATCTTCTTACTTTTGGGTTCAAAACTTCTGTCTCCGACACATTTTTATTTATTCGACGTGAATATCATGGACTAATCTACCTACTTGTCTATGTTGACGATATCATTATCACAGGCTCTAATCATCTCTTCTAAACACATTCATCTCTCAATTCTCTCTAGTTTCTCTCTCAAATATCTTGGTAACCTATCCTATTTTCTTGGAGTTGAGGTGTTACTCATCCTCACGACATCTTTCTTAGCCAACATAAACATATCCAAGACATTTAACCCGTGCCCATATGTCCACTGCCAAACCCGTACCCACTCCTATGGCCACGCATCCTCCTTTAACCACACAAACTGGCACTCTTCTAGCCAACCCAACTGAATATCGCACACTTGTGGGAAGCCTCTAATATCTCTCTTTAACTAGACTTGATATCTCTTTTGCTATAAACAGTTATCTCAATACATGGACAAAACGACTGAAGATCATTGGGCGACTCTCAAACGCCTATTATGCTATCTCGTAGAAACTACTACACACGGTCTACTCCTTCGCCGAGACTCACAACTACAATTCATGCTTTTAAAGACGCTAATTTTACAGGTGATAAAGATGACTATATTTCTACAACTGGTTACATTATCTATTTGGGTCAAAACCCTATATCATTGAGTTCTCATAAATAATGAACTCTTGCTCGCTTCTCAACCGAAGTCGAGTACTGTGTTGTTGCTGCAACTACTGTTGAAGTCCTTTGGATTCAAACTTAGTTCGTGACCTAGGATATCTACCCAATAATACACTGATCATCTACTATGATAATATGGGAGATACATATGTTGGTGCAAATCCAAAGTTCTACTAAAAAGTGAAACACTTAGGATTTGACTACAACTTTGTACATAAAAATGTTTAATGTCAAAACCTACGTGTCTCATACAATTCCAGTAACGATCAACTCGCCGATGCCTCACTAAGCCACTTGCTCTGTCGCGACCAGCACCTAGTGTAAGGGTACAAGTGCGTAACTACGCCGAACCTATACCGCAAAATCGGCGGCAGAACGCTACTAGGTCACTATCTAAAAACTCACACAAATATATAATATACCTGTCATAATCAACTTCGAACGGAGGACAAGTATAGATATAGTAAAACTCAATCAAAGTCTAAGACGATAAGATAACACAAAAGTCTTTAACTAAAAGATTAAACAACAACAAAATATAAACTACTAAATAATATCTCTAATAAATCTCAAAGAAGTCAATATCTTAAGTTATTACAATTCAGGTTCTAAACATGAAAACTAAACCAAGTCTACTAACTAGTCTTCCGATCACTCCTAAGAGTCGGGGCCCAAAGTAGCTAAGCCATCTCCTGGTCCATAGTAAGTAGGGCAAGTGTCCTCGGGGCAAACATCTGTAATATTTTGTCAACGATCTAGTCAGCAAAGGAATGAGACATCTCATCTAGAAATCTCAAGTAAATGACAAAGACTATTAAGCAGTTATAGACAATTATATTAATGAACATGGTAAGTTTAGACAGGTAGTAAAGTAGAACAACAGTTTAAACAAGTCAAAAGCTTGGCAATGGAGACTGTAAAAGTAAAACTAACTGAACTCGAATAAAGATGATATAAGTCCAGATAATATAGCATAGACAAGTGTGATCCAGTGTGAGTCCTAAACATGATACTGACCAGTATGTTTTGAAATACCGAGATCGACATGTAAACGATAGGGGGTAAATATAGCTCATCGTACACTTGGCAAGTGTACGATTCCTACCATTCCAGATTAGACCAGATGGGGGTGATTCTAGCATTTTTGGGACTGTTTACATGTCTACTCGAATATTTTCCCGCCCAACAAGTATAAGTGAATCCAGAAAACGACATAAAAATAAAGTACAAGTCCAGGCAGAACATATGATGCCAGTAGTGAGTCCAGTGGAATGATTCCAGAAATAGAGGCCAGACATGTAAAAAGGTGAGTGTCGCATGTAGTAGATCCAGAAATATCAATCTGTGTTGACAGATAATCAATAGAACTAACTAGAACTGAAATACAATAATCATCAAATAAATGACAGAACTATCAGAGAATGTACTCACCTGATACCCTGTGCGACTGATGAATACAGATGTCTGAACTGGAGTAACTAAGTCCTATTTAGAGCAATATAGGTTAAAATGTGTTTATATAATAAATGAAGTTTACAATACAATCTATATGATTCTAGGTCATTCTAGGCCAAAGTCAACTCTTGGTCAACTATGGTCAACCATTCTAGTCAAACTAGGTCAACCTAAAGTCAAGTAGTCAATTAATCTAGGATTTGGTCAAACTTAAGTTAACATGTCAATTTAGGCCTTCTAGGGTCAATTCTAGGTCAAGCTTGACCCACAGTTGACTTTGGTCAACTTGGCCAACAATTTGGTCAACTTTGCCTAGTTAGCTAGCCTTTAGGGTCAATTCTACAACTAACACCAAAGTATATATATATATATATATATATATATATATATATATATATATATATATATATATATATATATATCAACATCTATTTAGTATTATATTTACATACTCTCCTACAACTCTAAGGTATTACCCAAAACCTATATTCTAAGATACCACATAACCTCTACATATAATAAATGTATGTATTCTTAAATGTATATCTATCAAGCTTACCATGAATATAACATATATATATCATATATTATCTCATATATACTCTATGTTATATCTACACTTTATACTACCTATATAACCTATACCTTATCTCATATATAACAACATACATATTTATATACTAGCTAAACACAAAATACATATATAGAGTCATATATATACAAACTAACTGCTACTATATATGCAACTCTCTAATCTACTACATATAGCTCTGAAACTGGAATAACCCAACATATACAAAGGATCTAATCACTCATACACACACACATAACACACACACACACACCACACACACACACACACACACCACACACACACCACACACATTATATATATACTAAACCTAACATCACTGATACCTAATATATAAGATCAATCTATATAGCATCAACCAAACTGTAACTCCCAAAATCATATTTGGTAAGTTTTAGGGTTTTTTCTAATTTTCTTGAATTTAAATATTGTTTCTTACAAAAACCTAATTTCGATTAAAATGAATTTCGAGTTTTCCTCAATTTGAAAAGTATTTTTAATACTAATTTACGTATTTCAGATGAATTGCAATATTGTTATTGTTATTAATATTGATTAAGTTGTATTTAATTATTAATTGATAATTATGTTAAATGATTAATTGTTGTTTTCTATTAATTATATGATTTTATTCCGGGAATGCAGTAACTGATTCTAATAAAATTTGGAAATTTTGTAATCTAGCAAATCTATTGGAGGGAATATTTGGTTTTGAAAGCTGTTTTGAAAAGCATTTGAATTTTAAAAAATTGTTTTATTTGAAATTCTGTTAGCAAATCAGTTTACTTTATTATTTTGAATTTGAAATCTGATAGAAATCTGTTGGAAACTATTTTGATTTGAAAATTCGTTTAAATTTGAATTTGAAATTCTATTAGCAATGATTATTTTTTAGCCCCAGATCTGAATCTAATTACTGCCCGCCATTACATAATCACCCCCAGATCTAGTTTTATTTACCTACACTGCCATTACAAATTACCCCTAGATCTACTTTTATTTACTACTTTACCACTACATTAATTTTATAAATACATTATAATTTAATATTATGGCACACAATTCTATGCACCGACACACTCTCTCTCTGACATGTCATTCTCTCTCTCTCTCTCTCTGTCTCTCTCTCTCTCTCTCTCTCGCCGGTCATCCTCAGCTGCGCAACCGCGCCCTCACCGGAGCGCCACCGAGTTCGCCGTCGCCTCGACTGCAGTGAAGCTTCTGGAGACCCGTGCAACCCTTCGAGCAGAGCGTGCCTCGATCCTCGTACTACACCGCCATCAGTGCGGAGCAGGGAGCTTCGTAGAATGTGCTACTTCGTGTACCGTACCACCTCATCAGTGGAGCACCGCCTCGAGAGCCGTGAGCCACCTTGGGCCGTGTGCACTGCCAGAGCGCCACATCGAGCTTGTGCTGACGCTTCATCTGCAGAGCCGCCTCGGCTGCAGCGCCAGGCGTCGAGCTCCGTGCTACCCCTTCGAAGTTCGAGCCACCGCCATCAGTGAGCTGCAGAGCTCACCTCGACTGTCGTGCCACCGACGAACCTTGAAGACCACGCCACCGCTGGCCGGAGTTCCTCGCCGATCTCGATGAAGCTTCCATTATCGTGTCCAGATCAGACACGGGTCCATCAGGTCCGCCAAGAAGTCCTCGAGCCGTCGCCATCGTTGCTGCTCGGACCACCGTCGCGCTGTGGATCGATGACCCCCGCCAGGTGAGCCTTTCGCCTCGATCTCCTCGACTTTTCTCTTTCTTCTTGCTTCTGTGTTAGAAATTAGGGTTTCACCTAGGATTTTGTGGTCGGCTGGGGAAGACAACCTAGGCTAGGGTTTTCTAGCTATGGAGAAGAAGAGAAGCTGATGAGAAAAAAATTAGGGTTAGGGTTCTTGAGGAGGGGATGAAGAAGATAGGACTGTGAAGACCTTAGGGTTAGGGCTTCGGCCATGGAAGGTTTTTAGGGTTCAGACGAAGTGGGGTTTTTTTCACCGGAGAAGACGAAGTGGGACTAGGGCTCGATCCTGTGGCTGAGGAAGAAGAAGGGTAGAAGAGAGACAGGAGCATGGGCTAGGGTTCGCCATGGAAGATTTTTTTAGGGTTTCGATTTTCCGGCCAGAGGAGGAAGACGGAGACGAAGGGCTGAGAGTTTTGGCTGGTTGAACTGAAATGGAGGAGAGAGAAGGTTACCGGGGTTATATCAAGAATGATGGGCCGGGTGGTTTTCTACTCCTGGGCTTAGAGTTGAGCTGAGAAGTCAATTGACTCTTCGAAATAAAGTCAGTAGTAAAAAAATTGGGGGCTGGTTGTTTTAGCAGTAGTGAATGAACTAGTATTAAATTGTAAGAATTAAGGTTTATTTGTTAAGTTGTTGAAGGATTGGCCGGGTTACTGGACAGAAGAGTTGGGCTGAAGTTGGACCTAGGCTGTTGGGTTGTAGAAAATTGGTATTAGATAGGCTGGGATTGTATTGGGCTGGACTGAGTGCTGGGCTGGGTTCATTTTAGCTTTTAGATATTAATTTCATTTTCCAGGGAGGAATTAATTGTTGGGCTGGTATGTATACTTGTATAGTAGCCTAGTAGAATTAATATTTAGAGTAATATTGGCTATTTGCATTATTTCTAATAAGATTTTAAATAAATAATTAATTCTATGAAGATGTTTTATTATTTCATATATGTTCTCTAAGAAAATTGTTAGTGAACTATTTTCTAAAAGGTAACATACTTTCTTGACAAATACGTATATATATATATTATATATATATATATATATATATATATATATATATATTATATATATATATATATATTATATATATACTCAATTAGATTTTGTAAATATTTATTAGAGGATTCTCATTAATAGTTAATGAATATTCCATATAAATAAAGTTAGATACTTTATAAAAATCTATATATATTTTGGATAGCTATATTTTGATAAAATGTTTTCTTGCAAAATATAGTATTTTCACGAATTCAAACTATGGTATAGTATTTTCTAAAAATATTATTGCTAGTCTTTATAAATATTTTCTAGTTACTTGGTTATACTACTATGTTTCTAATCAACTAGTTAACCTTAATTAGCTAAGTTTATTTTAAAACCCTAATAATTGTACAAAATATAACAGGTGATTCATTACAACCATGCAGTACTACTCTCGTGCAACCAAACCGAGGCAAGTACACTGACTCGACTTGTACCTTGTTTTCTGTCTTACCTTCATTGCCATGTTCTCATATCGGACACGAATTACACATGATTGCCTTGTACCATTGTTCATTGCTTGTGAGTCATTGTTTTTACGGGGATTGGGAGAAATATTAGCTTTTGTGACCACACCCAACATAGGAATTTGGATAGCCTAATCGTACACTTCACGTACGATGAAGCCGGACCTTGTAGAATTGACTCATTGACTCATTGCCTCATTGATTGATTGATTGCTCTAAGCCGGTCACATTAGTTTTAATATTTCAAAATTGTCACAATTGTATATTGATGTCGTGATTCATTGCCTTGTACATTGATAGCCGTGTTTATTGTCTAGCATATTGATTGTCGCCATTGCCTGCAGTTTTTATATTTATCTCTGGTACCGTAGTTTCATTCCATTTCTAGTATTCTGGTATTCTGGTTTCACCTTGTACTCTGGATTACAGATTACATTGTATATTGTCTGGTCAGGGTTGTACTTTGCTCTTTTCCTGACAGGATCGTTGCAGGTGAGTGGGAGGTTACATGGAGCTGGTGATTGCTTGGATATTGTAGCTTTTATTTTAGTTTATTTTTCTGGAGATTGTATCTTAAATATTCATTATTGTATATTATTTTATTTGACCGGATTTGTCTCCGGCTGAGTTTGTATTTAAAAGACTTGATGGATATTGGTGATTTCTGGGAACGTTATAAAAGCTGTATTTTGTTTACATTACATTATGACTTGGAGTTTTCTTAGTATTGTACAGCTTACTTCGTCGTGTCCATCGACGAAGGCTGGGCGTGTCCGACTCGTATCCGATTATTTGGAGCGGGTCGTGACATGTTTTTAATGGTGGCCCATGCAGGTCTATCCTAATGACACTTAGGCAATAAAGTGTTATTAGGGGACCAACAAAGCTAAGGAAAACTCATCACAGCATAGGAACCGCGAGAAAATGTTAATAGTTAATGATTTATGATTTTTTATGGTTTATGGTTATTGATGTTTAAAATTTTGAAAAATTGATTTTACTTATGATTTTAGATAGTTTATGATTTTTAGGATGTAGCATCAACAGTTTATTTTTCTTTTACAGGACGTCGCCACGACGAACGCTGGACCAGTGAGCTGCCTGCACCCAGTGCATAGGAGCAGCTTCCACCGCCTCCGCCTCAGCCGCTTCCTTCGATGATGATGTTCGATGGCACGCAGGTGATGGCCATGTTTCAGCAATTCATGGAGGCCCAGAATCAGCAGGCGCACAGTTCAGAGCGATCGTCCGACGCACTCAGGACCAGAGAGCCAGCTCCACCAGCACCGCCGCACCGCGGCACCAGCAGCGCCGAGGCCAGGGTCTGCCAAGGACTATCAGTTCCTCTGCCTGAGATTTTTGGGGTAATGAAGGGATAGTCTACGCAGACTAGTGGCTGGAGAATGCTGAACGATCATTGAAGATGGCGAGGATCCCGGATGATTTGCAGGTCGAAGTTCCAAGCATGCGACTTTTCGACATCGCTAGGGCTTGGTACCGGGAGGAGCCTCAGCTAGCAGAGCCCGGAGTTTCCTGAAGGATTTCAAACTGCTATTCCAGGAGAAGTTCTTCCCGGATGTGGAGCGGGACGAGCTTCAGATGCAATTTAAAGCATTACAGCAGGGGAGTATGACAGTGGCCCAGTATACATCGAGTTCACTCGACTCAGCAGGTTCGTAAGAACCTAGTCAGCACACCGAAGGAGAGGGCTGGAAGTTCAAGAAGGGCCTCACCAGAGAGCTGCGTCATGCAGTAGCTATCAGTCAGGCCACGACCTATGCGAGCATTCTTAAAGTTGCTCAGGGTGTGGAGAAGGAGATGGACCCGAAGCTCAAGGCGGACCGAGATATTGGCTCCAGCAGTTCCCAGGGTCCACCGAAGAGGACCGACACTCAGCAGAGGCCACCTCAACATCAGCATCATGTTCGAGCACCGACATCGCCGAGGCAGCAGAGGCAGATTCAGACCCCAGTGTACTTCTCTTGCGCATACTGCAAGATGCCGGGACACCATGTTGAGGAATGCCGTAAAAAGTTAGGGCAAGTATTTGATTTGTGGATCTGCCACTCACCAAGTGAGAGATTATCCTGCAGCTTTCACACGTCAGGAGCCAGCACCAGAACAGCAGGAGGACCCGATCTTTGAGGATCAGTAGTAGCTGCAGGAGCGCAGTCGCATGGAACATTATTATTTTACTTGCTTGTAGTAGCTGTATTTCTTGTATTGCCTATTTTTGAGGCTTGTCTCTGAGTTTCTTGCATTTACAGTATTTCCTATTGTCTAGTGACTACTTGTTAGTCCTTGTTATTTTTACTCCATAAATAAATCATTTAGTATTTTTTGTTGCCTTTAATAAATTTTGTTTGATTTTATACACTGCAAAATCCTTGAAATTTTGAGGACGAAATTTTTGTAAGGGGGTAGATTTGTAACTCCCAAAATCATATTTGGTAAGTTTTAGGGTTTTTTCTAATTTTCTTGAATTTAAATATTGTTTCTTACAAAAACCTAATTTCGATTAAAATGAATTTCGAGTTTTCCTCAATTTGAAAAGTATTTTTAATACTAATTTACGTATTTTAGATGAATTACAATATTTTTATTGTTATTAATATCGATTAAGTTGTATTTAATTATTAATTGATAATTATGTTAATGATTAATTGTTGTTTTCTGTTAATTAATATATGATTTTATTCCGGGAATGCAGTATCTGATTCTAATAAAATTTGGAAATTTTGTAATCTATCAAATCTATTGGAGATAATATTGGTTTTGGAAAGCTGTTTTGAAAAGCATTTGAATTTTGAAAAATTGTTTTTATTTGAAATTCTGTTAGCAAATCAGTTTACTTTATATTTTTGAATTTGAAATCTGATAGAAATCTGTTGGAAACTATTTTGATTTAAAATTCGTTTAAATTTGAATTTGAAATTCTGTTAGCAATGATTATTTCCTAGCCCCAGATCTGAATCTAATTACTGCCCTGCCATTACATAATCACCCCCAGATCTAGTTTTATTTACCTACACTGCCATTACAAATTACCCCTAGATATACTTTTATTTACTACTTTACCACTACATTAATTTATTATAAATACACTGTAA
Organism: Iris pallida; assembly: GCA_029216955.1. NCBI lineage: Eukaryota > Viridiplantae > Streptophyta > Magnoliopsida > Asparagales > Iridaceae > Iris > Iris pallida. The sequence goes on along the minus strand of JANAVB010042776.1, from coordinate 87,203 downwards.
TATTTTAATATTATGGCACACAATTCTATGTACTAACACACTCTCTCTCTCTGACACGTTATTCTCTCTCTCTCCACTGTACAGTTCTCTCTCTCTCTCCTCTGCCCGGTCATCCTCAGTCGTGCGCCACCGTGCCCTCGTCGGAGCGCCACCGAGTTCGCCGTCGCCCTCGACTGCCGTGAAGCTTCTGGAGACTCGTGCTGATCCTTCGAGCAGAGCGCGCCTCGATCCTCGTACCACCACCATCAGTGTGGAGCAGGGAGCTTCGTAGACCGTGCCACTTCGTATACCGTGCCACCGCCATCAGTAGAGCGTCGCCTCTAGAGCTGCTGAGCCACCTTGGGCTGCGTGCACCGCCAGAGCGCCACCTCGAGCTTGTACTGACGCTTCGTCTGCAGAGCGCCTTGGCTGTAGTGCCAGGCGTCGAGCTCCGCGCTGCCCCTTCGAAGTTCGAGCCACCGCCATCAGTGAGCTGCAGAGCTCGCCTCGACTGTCGCGCCACCGACGAACCTTGAAGACCACGCCACCGCTGGCCGGAGTTCCTCACCGATCTCGATGAAGCTTCCATCATCATGTCCATATCGGACACGGGTCCATCAGATCCGCCAAGGAGTCCTCCAGCCATCGCCATCGTTGCTGCTCGGACCACCGTCGCGCTGTGGATCGACGACCCCGCCAGGCTGGTGAGCCTTTCGCCTCGATCTCCTCAACTCTTCTCTTTTTTCTTACTTCTGTGTTAGAAATTAGGGTTTCACCTAGGGTTTTGTGGTCGGCTGGGGAAGACGACCTAGGCTAGGGTTTCCAAGCTATGGAGAAGAAGAGAAGCTGATGAGAAAAAAAATTAGGGTTAGGGTTCTTGAGAAGGGGATGAAGAAGATGGGACTGTGGAAGACCTTAGGGTTAGGGCTTCGGCCATGGAAGGTTTTTAGGGTTCAGACGAAGTAGAGGTTTTTCTCGCTGGAGAAGACGAAGTGGGACTAGGGCTCGGTCCTGTGGCTGAGGAAGAAAAATGGTAGAAGAGAGACATGAGCATGGGCTAGGGTTCGCCATGGAAGGTTTTTTTTAGGGTTTCGGTTTTCCGGCCAGATGAGGAAGACGGAGACGAAGGGCTGAGAGTTTTGGCTGGTTGAATTGAAATGAGAGGAGAGAGAAGGTTACCGGGGGTTATATCGGGAGTGGTGGGCCGGGTGGTTTTCTACTCATGGGCTTAGAGTTGAGCTGAGAAGTCAGTTGACTCTTCGAAATAAAGTCAGTAGTAAAAAAATTGGGTGCTGGTTGTTTTAGCAGTAGTGAATGAATGGGCTAGTATTAAATTGTAAGAATTAAGGTTTATTTGTTAAGTTGTTGAAGGATTGGCCGGGTTACTGGACAGAAGAGTTGGGCTGAAGTTGGGCCTGGGCCATTGGGTTGTAGAAAATTGGTATTATATAGGCTGGGATTGTATTGGGCTGGACTGAGTGCTGGGCTGGGTTCATTTTAGCTTTTAGATATTAATTTCATTTTCCAGAGAGGAATTAATTGTTGGGCTGGTATGTATACTTGTATAGTAGCCTAGTAGAATTAATATTTAGAGTAATATTGGTTATTTGCATTATTTCTAATAAGATTTTAAATAAATAATTAATTCTATGAAGATGTTTTATTATTTCATATATGTTCTCTAAGAAAATTGTTAGTGAACTATTTTCTAAAAGGTAACATATTTTCTTGACAAATACGTATATATATATATAAAAATATTTTGATATATATATATATATATATATATATATATATATATATATATATATTCAATTAGATTTTGTAAATATTTATTAGAGGATTCTCATTAATAGTTAATGAATATTCCATATAAATAAAGTTAGATACTTTATAAAAATCTATATATATTTTGGATAGCTATATTTTGATAAAATGTTTTCTTGCAAAATATAGTATTGTCACGAATTCAAACTATGGTATATGTATTTTCTAAAAATATTAATTGCTAGTCTTTATAAATATTTTCTAGTTACTTGGTTATACTACTATATGTTTCTAATCAACTAGTTAACCTTAATTAGCTAAATGTTATTATTTTAAAATCCTAATAAATTGTACAAAATATAACAGGTGATTCATTACAACTATGCAGTACTACTCTCGTGCAACCAAACCGAGGCAAGTACACTGACTCGACTTGTACCTTGTTTTCTGTCTTACCTTCATGTGCCATGTTCTCATATCGGACACGAATTACACACGATTGCCTTGTACTATTGTTCATTGCTTGTGAGTCATTATTTATTACGGGGATTAGGGGAAATATTAGCTTTTGTGTGACCACACCCAACATAGCTAATTGTGGATAGCCTAATCATACACTTCACGTACGATGAAGTCGGACCTTGTAGAATTGACTCATTGACTCATTGCCTCATTGATTGATTGATTGCTCCTAATTCGGTCACACATTAGTTTTAATATTTCAAAATTGTCACAATTGCATATTGATTGTCGTAATTCATTGCCTTGTATATTGATAGCCGTGTTCATTGTCTAGCATATTGATTGTCGTTCATTGCCTGTAGTTTTTACATTTCATCTCTGGTACCATAGTTTCATTCCATTTCTAGTATTCTGGTATTCTGGTTTCACCTTGTACTCTGGATTACAGATTATATTGTATATTGTCTGGTGAGGGTTGTACTTTGCTCTTTTCCTGACAGGATCGTTGCAGGTGAGTGGAAGATTACATGGAGCTGGTGATTGCTTGGATATTGCAGCTTTTATTTTAGTTTATTTTTCTGGAGATTGTATCTTAAATATTCATTATTGTATATTATTTCATTTGACCGGATTTGCCTCCGGCTGAGTTTGTATTTAAAAGACTTGATGGATATTGGTGATTTCTGGGAACGTTATAAAAGCTGTGTTTTGTTTACATTATATTGTGACTTGGAGTTTTTCTTAGTATTGTACAGCTTACTTCGTCGTGTCCATCGACGAAGGCTGGGAGTGTCCGACTGGTATCCGATTATTCGGGAGCGGGTCGTGACATAAACCCTAAACTGGACAAGAAATCCAAAATCAAACACACCTACACCCAACTCAACTGATACATAACAGTTATAAACATAGCTATATATATATAATATATACCTAGATACATATAAATATACATATATATACAGGGAAAATTGGGGAAAGTGTGCCCACACACGTGTCAACATTAGGTGGGGTCAATCGTGTCGTGTGCGTGTCCACGAAGTGTCCAAAATAGCGTGTCAGTGCGTATCTCAAACCTGTGAAGAGCAGTAATCGTACGTACCTGTCGAGCAACGTAGGACACGATACACACGACTTCGTGTCACGTGCTCATGTCCATGGGTAGCCTAGGTATAGGGCTAGGTGTAGGACACCCTGTTTTAAGTCATCTTGTCCTCGTGTCCGCGTTACAAACGCGTGTCAGAGCCGATTTTTGTGCTTGTGCACAGCAGGCCGAGATCCATGCGTCCTCGATAACTTCGTGCACACTCAATGAAACCTCGTAAAATTTTACGAGCACGTGGGCAGAGGTTGCTCCCATGTTTCCATCAAATTTTACCCCAAACCATGTCCTATCCATCAAATTATGACACTCAGACAGCAGGATACTGCACGGGGCGTCGTGCTACGTCCCCCTGTCCGATTTGGACACGAAAATCGTATCAAAATAAACTCAGAAATAGGGTTTTGGAATCCCCTCATATAGGGCTACAAATATATGAAATTAGGTTTGAAAAACAATAACTTTTAATTCTTTGAGGCATTTCATCAAACACATGTTACAATACATCGACACGCATCCGATACACATATCAAACGGACACGAAATCCTACCAAACTTGGTCTACAGGTCTATGGTATCTAGATGCATGCTTCTATGAAGAAAAATTAGAATTTAAATGAGTTTAGAAGCATTTACCTATTGAGAGTTGGAATCTCAATGCAAAAGTCTCCAAAACGTCTCGGCACCTAAAATCCTACGGTCAAACGCCTCCAATTCTTTGCTAGCAAGCCTCCAGCAACTTCCTCTCCTCCCAAGGATCGTAACTCAATTCATTTGGTCGGATTTGGATGAGAATTGGAGAATGGAGGCTACTTTGAAGAAGGTAAAAATTAGGGTTTTGCAAAAGTGGCTTGGTGGCTACATGATGTGTTTATATAAGGGGGCTGTGTTGGCTGGCCACATGCTAGGATTTAGGGTTAGGGTTTAGTCATAAGGCCCAACTACAACTTAAGTTATTTTAAAGCCTTTTAGCAAATAGCCCACAAGCCAAAATAACTAAAAACCCTAAAATGAATTCAAAAGGGTTTCCTAATTAGGATTTAATCTCAAAATTTAAAACTAATAGATAATTAAGTCTTCTAATCATGGTTAGTCTCTAAACATGGATATCTAAGGTTAAACCAAAAGAACCACTATCACAAAAAGCAACAATTAAAAATATTAATAAAATAATTCAAAAAAATTACATAATTACCAAAATACCCTTATCCTAGAAAAGTAGTGACAAATCTACCCCTAGAAAAAAATTCATCCTTAAAATTTAAGATGGTTGTACTCCTTCTAGATCAAACCCCCGATAATCAAGGTCAAGAAAATTATATCTAAAACATGTAAAACATGGTCCTGCTGGTCGTGATTTCTCAGTCTTGGACAAGGTCACTACTCTATCTAG